>JAXIVH010000040.1:1124761-1127261 GCA_036785325.1 Urophycis tenuis | reverse complement strand
TCAAACAATGTTGCTCTCTCTTCAGATTACAATCTCACTCCTCATCCAAAGAAACATGCAGAGGAGCTGTGTGCGTGTCAGTCATCTCCCAACAGAACAAATGAAGCTGATAACACCTGAGGGTGGTTATGGTGAGGAACGTCCTCTCCTTCGTGTTGAAGATGTCATACATTAAGGTGTAGGTGGTGTCAGGGAGAGCAGGCTAATAACGGAATGATTGACTTGAAAACACGAACGTGGTGGAGCTGAAAGGATTGCTTATTTGGCGAGTGAGAAAAAGTTATGTGAAGTCTGTCTTCACATAACCGTAGAAGCGCTTTGAGTCATGTCTTATTCTCTCCCTCTGTCTGTCTGTCTGTCTGTTTGGATGATAATCAGGAATTAACTTCGAGGAACTTCGAGGCTTTGGAGAAAGCTTTAAATATGTACTAGGTTTTAAACATATTCACTTTTGTGATGAAAACAACTATCAAGAAGACATGTTGAGTCAATCATGTAATATGTGATTTACATTGATTAGGTTTATTGTTAACATTTATTCAGCCATCTAGCTAGTATCTATCTCTAGATATTATTTGGGATGTGTTATTTGTGGGCTTGTTTGGGCTCAAACACACACACACACACACACACACACACACACACACACACACACACACACACACACACCACACACACACCACCCATACACCCACACACACTTACAAATAATTGACACGTAAGATAAGAAAAGATAAAACTTTATTGATCCCAGACTGGGAAATTCCCAACCCGGTAGAGTGTGCTGGTTGTCTCCTGGCCTGTTCTTATGCATTACCATAACGGCCACTTCCCCCCGCACACACACACACACACACACACACACACACACACACACACAGGGGAAGTCTGTCGGACTGGGCTGTGGGGGCGGTGGGCTTCATTTCCATGTTGTAGACCTGGAAGCACGGCCGTCTTCTGGGTAATAGTCTCTAGAGGGGGAGCATTTCCCCTTTTCACTCTCTCACACACATACAGTACACACACACACACACAGACACACACACACTGCATAGGCACCACACTGTACACACAATGTACACACAGTGGTTGGCCCCTGGGGGCTGCGGGGTCTTGTGTAGTCCGGGGCCAGTAAGCGGTCTAGACCGGCCCGGCGCGGCCCGGCCCACTTTACTGGTGAGAGAAAACTTGAGGATACGTCTGTGAACCTCTGGGCCGGGTCATCATTGCCTTGTGTCTGTGGTGCTCCCGGGGTCCAGCGCTGCAGGGGGACTTCAGTTTGACCGGTCAGTTTGGGTCAGTTTGACCGGTCCCAAGCAACACTGAAGTGGTGTTGTTTCAGGAGGATTCACTTCATAGTCCTCTCCCTTTTTTTGCCTTCCACTATGCTGATGAAAACTCATTCCATTATCTGGTAGCACAGAACAATCTCGATCAACAAAATTGAATCTATTTTTAGGGTGTCGTGTCTGTGGGGTCTTAGAGAACCATGCAGCTAATTGACTTTGCCGGAGAGAAAAAAAGGTGCACAGGTTTAAACAACCTGGTTTTGACATGGGGTCAAACCTCTTAGTGTTGGCTTTTCAAAGTTAAAGATTGTTTTAGCTTGAGTACTTAGACCACAGGCAAGTGTGTGTGTGTGTGTGTATGTGTGTGTTCATGGGGGGCTTTCCCCCTAGACCTCCGACCTCCACGCTTGAGGAGAACAGTGGCGACACGGCCGTGTGGGAACCCCAGGTTTGGGTCTCTGATGGAGGGATGCAAGGAGCCATGGCGCTGGTGGTGGTGGTGGTGGTGGTGGTGGGGGTGGTGGTGGGGTGGTGGTGGCGGTGGCGGTGGTTATGGAAGACAGATGCTATCAACATGAACATGAACAGGAACCTGATCAGATGGAGAATAAATGAATAAGTTCCTGTTCCCGTCGCCTACAATTAGTCCAGACGTATTCCCCTGACTTTGTACATTAGCCTGCTGGCTCCCACACACACCACACACACACACACACACACACACACACACACACACACACACTGTTCCTTCTCTGTGGGATAAGCAGTAGTTTAACAAGATGTTGTAATTTTCCTTGAAGCCTGTCTTCTGCTGACGGTGAACATAGCCGAAAAAACATGTTTTATTTTGTTTTCACTTTTTAAATATACTTCAAACTAAACTGCCATGTTTTTGGTAAATGAATGTTTCCTGAGTATTGTATGTAAAGCAGACAAGTCTTGTACTGCAGTCAGCCATGCTCCTCTAGTGCTGCTATTTCCTTTAGCATAAGGTGTCCCCTCTCTGTGCAGCTTCCTGGCCTCATCTTGTCAGAGCAAACATCCACATACACACCTCCAGGTCTGTGATGAGGGGCTGATGTAGAAGGTCTGCTAGGCCCTGCTGAAGCAGCAGGTATATCAGCCATTCAGTGTGTCTTCAGAGTGCAGGTTAAACACGTGTGTGTGTGTGTGTGTGTGTGTGTGTGTGTGTGTGTGTGTGTGTGTGTGTG
>JAXIVH010000040.1:1109761-1114761 GCA_036785325.1 Urophycis tenuis | reverse complement strand
CTCTGAATGCAGCAGCCCAGTCACCCCCTGCCACAGGTCATCTATAGCTATTGTCTTCTTTTATGGTGCTAGGGGCGCCTGGGGGCTGAGGGGGCTGCACAGCTATTGTAGCCCCATGCCGGGAGCCCCGCTGGGCGGCCCCTGGGGGCCCCTGCATGTTTGTCTGCTCTGTCAGCTATCAGTCACACAGAGGAGAGCTTGGCTGGCTGGCTCCACGGATGGGTGGATGGGTGGATGGATGAATGGATGATGGGAGGGTGAATTAATGAATGGATGATGGAGGGGTGGATTAATGAATGGATGATGGAAAGGTGGATTGATTCATGGATGAATGGATGGATGGAAGGGTGGATGAATGCATGAATGGGAATGCAAAGGTGGATGGATGATGGATGAAGTGATTGGAATTCTCTTGAGTGTGATTAATTATTAAATGGATTGGTGGAAAGCATAATTGACTCGGTTAAGCTTCTTGAACATCATGTATGGAGGTGTTGATGTTCTGAACAATGGGGAAATCATCCCTCGGGAAAGTGTCACAAACAAGTGGACTCCATAAACTCTGGAATGCAGGTCCACCTTCCAGACAACGAGTGCTAAAAGAAGATGCTGAGCCGAGCCTCGTGATGAGTCACCGTGACTCACCCACTCAGGGATGCCGTCCACGCCCTTGAAAAGGAGAGTGAGAACAGACAAGGAGGAATACAGTCAACTGTCAATCACACAACGTCTTTGAAGAGTTTCAACATGTCATGTGGGCCTGCGTGACAATGGACTATTTTATTGCCCACTGTCACGCATCCACCCTGCTGCACAGAGGCAGGCATCCCCCCTGCTGTACAGAGGTACACATCCACCCTGCTGCACAGAGGCACACATCCACCCTGCTGCACAGAGGCACACATCCCCCCTGCTGTACAGAGGTACACATCCACCCTGCTGCACAGAGGCACACATCCACCCTGCTGCACAGAGGCACACATCCCCCCTGCTGTACAGAGGTACACATCCACCCTGCTGCACAGAGGCAGGCATCCACCCTGCTGCACAGAGGCAGGCATCCACCCTGCTGTACAGAGGCACACATCCACCCTGCTGTACAGAGGCACACATCCACCCTGCTGCACAGAGGCAGGCATCCACCCTGCTGCACAGAGGCACACATCCCCCCTGCTGCACAGAGGCAGGCATCCACCCTGCTGCACAGAGGCACACATCCACCCTGCTGCACAGAGGCAGGCATCCACCCTGCTGTACAGAGGCACACATCCACCCTGCTGTACAGAGGCAGGCATCCACCCTGCTGCACAGAGGCACACATCCCCCCTGCTGTACAGAGGCACACATCCACCCTGCTGCACAGAGGCAGGCATCCACCCTGCTGCACAGAGGCACACATCCACCCTGCTGCACAGAGGCAGGCATCCACCCTGCTGTACAGAGGCACACATCCACCCTGCTGCACAGAGGCACACATCCACCCTGCTGCACAGAGGCACACATCCACCCTGCTGCACAGAGGCACACATCCACGCTGCTGCATAGAGGCAGGCATCCATCCTGCTGTACAGAGGCACACATCCACCCTGCTGCACAGAGGCACACATCCACCCTGCTGCACAGAGGCACACATCCACCCTGCTGTACAGAGGCACACATCCACCCTGCTGCTCAGAGGCACACATCCACCCTGCTGCACAGAGGCACACATCCACCCTGCTGCACAGATGCACACATCCACCCTGCTGCACAGAGGCACACATCCACCCTGCTGTACAGAAGCACGCATCCACCCTGCTGCACAGAGGCAGGCATCCACCCTGCTGTACAGAGGTACACATCCACCCTGCTGTACAGAGGCACACATCCACCCTGCTGCACAGAGGCACACATCCACCCTGCTGCACAGAGGCACACATCCACCCTGCTGCACAGAGACACACATCCACGCTGCTGCATAGAGGCAGGCATCCATCCTGCTGTACAGAGGCACACATCCACCCTGCTGCACAGAGGCACACATCCACCCTGCTGCACAGAGGCACACATCCACCCTGCTGCACAGAGGCACACATCCACCCTGCTGTACAGAGGCACACATCCACCCTGCTGCTCAGAGGCACACATCCACCCTGCTGCACAGAGGCACACATCCACCCTGCTGCACAGAGGCACACATCCACCCTGCTACACAGAGGCAGGCATCCACCCTGCTGTACAGAGGCACACATCCACCCTGCTGCACAGAGGCACACATCCACCCTGCTGCACAGAGGCACACATCCACCCCGCTGCACAGAGGCACACATCCACCCCGCTGCACAGAGGCAGGCATCCACCCCGCTGCACAGAGGCACACATCCACCCTGCTGCACAGAGGCACACATCCACCCTACTGCACAGAGGCAGACATCCACCCTGCTGTACAGAGGCACACATCCACCCTGCTGTACAGAGGCACACATCCACCCTGCTGCACAGAGGCACACATCCACCCTGCTGCACAGAGGCACACATCCACCCTGCTGCACAGAGGCACACATCCACGCTGCTGCATAGAGGCAGGCATCCATCCTGCTGTACAGAGGCACACATCCACCCTGCTGCACAGAGGCACACATCCACCCTGCTGCACAGAGGCACACATCCACCCTGCTGTACAGAGGCACACATCCACCCTGCTGCTCAGAGGCACACATCCACCCTGCTGCACAGAGGCACACATCCACCCTGCTGCACAGATGCACACATCCACCCTGCTGCACAGAGGCACACATCCACCCTGCTGTACAGAAGCACGCATCCACCCTGCTGCACAGAGGCAGGCATCCACCCTGCTGTACAGAGGTACACATCCACCCTGCTGTACAGAGGCACACATCCACCCTGCTGCACAGAGGCACACATCCACCCTGCTGCACAGAGGCACACATTCACCCTGCTGCACAGAGACACACATCCACGCTGCTGCATAGAGGCAGGCATCCATCCTGCTGTACAGAGGCACACATCCACCCTGCTGCACAGAGGCACACATCCACCCTGCTGCACAGAGGCACACATCCACCCTGCTGCACAGAGGCACACATCCACCCTGCTGTACAGAGGCACACATCCACCCTGCTGCTCAGAGGCACACATCCACCCTGCTGCACAGAGGCACACATCCACCCTGCTGCACAGAGGCACACATCCACCCTGCTACACAGAGGCAGGCATCCACCCTGCTGTACAGAGGCACACATCCACCCTGCTGCACAGAGGCACACATCCACCCTGCTGCACAGAGGCACACATCCACCCCGCTGCACAGAGGCACACATCCACCCCGCTGCACAGAGGCAGGCATCCACCCCGCTGCACAGAGGCACACATCCACCCTGCTGCACAGAGGCACACATCCACCCTACTGCACAGAGGCAGACATCCACCCTGCTGTACAGAGGCACACATCCACCCTGCTGTACAGAGGCACACATCCACCCTGCTGTACAGAGGCACACATCCACCCTGCTGTACAGAGGCACACATCCACCCCGCTGCACAGAGGCACACATCCACCCCGCTGCACAGAGGCACACATCCACCCCGCTGTACAGAGGCACACATCCACCCCGCTGCACAGAGGCACACATCCACCCTGCTGCACAGAGGCACACATCCACCCTGCTGCTCAGGCAGGCAGCCACTGGCAGCCCGTCAACACGTCCTAACAAACAAACCATTAAAACAACGGCACGATTCTTACCAACCATTATCACCAACGACTCCCACAAACGATTATTACGGGTGTGTAGACTGGATCGCATCATCGCTTGAGAGGAACAAAAGCTATCAACTCACATCAATCAATGTTGTGCTTTTTAAGCAAGGGCAAGATGTGTTGATGAATTCATTATAAAATCTGTAAATATCACACACTCGCTGTAAGGAACAGACAGACCAATTCAATTCGGCAATTCAATTTCCCTTTTCTGTGGGAACAAGGCCGGGCCTGTTGAACAAAGTACGCTACGCATGGCAGCAAAATGGTGGCTATTTGTTATGTCACACTGAGGGCCAACAGACATGGCTGCCAACCACGTCCGCCACAAGCTAACAGCTAACCGCCGGCTAACCTGTTCGATCACTTCTTCCTCCGAGCCATTTCTCTCCACGGTGGACAAACCTGTTTGTCCACCAACGTGTCTCTGTGGGGTGAGGGCAGGGGGGAGTCTCAGTCTGGGTGGTTCACGGGGTCGGGGGACACCTGAAGCAGCTGATTCACCCACAGGTGGGAGGACTGCAGACAGGTAGGCTGTCAGAGTGAGCCGGGAGAGAGGCAGGGTCCTTCTGTAAATGGCGGCTATTCATCGGTGTGATTCATTGACTCGGTCATCGATATAGAAATGTATGTCAAACACATCGATATGTGCATTTTAACTTAGGTATTCATTTTATTTCATTTTATTTTTGTAATTTTATTTAAATTCACTAGTGAGAAGAAAATCCAGTAACGATATAGAAATGTATGTCAACACATCGATATGTGCATTTTCTTTTCACCAGTCCCATCTAAGGGACTGGTGAAAAGAAACTCTGGTAATAGTCTCCATAGTCCTGTGAGTTGCCTGAGAAATGAACAGAACACAATGCAGGTATTCCTCACTGGCGTCCATCTTGAAGCCCTCCGCGTTCACGTCCAATGAAAACAAAGACGGGTTTCCGAGTGGGGGGCCCCCCACTCGGAAACCCCCTCCGCCTGGCGTTCAGGGGGGGGGGCTGCAGCAGTGACGCCTTAATGAACCGCACCGCCCTGGAGATTGACTCTACTAACGCAGGAGAGATTACATCCACGGTTTGTTTCACGCGGTGGCCGTCATGCGGTGATCTGAGGCCCCGGCGCAGGATGCTAATCTCAGTTGGTTTGTCAGCCAGCGGACAGGGAGGCTGGAGGACAGGGAGACTGGAGGACAGGGAGGACAGGGAGGCTGGAGGACAGGGAGACTGGAGGACAGGGA
>JAXIVH010000040.1:1046934-1092061 GCA_036785325.1 Urophycis tenuis | reverse complement strand
CGTCACGAGGCTCTGCTGGGGTTAGCCTGCAGTTTAGGCTGAACGTACCCAGAAGCTGCTCCTTAATGACCTGTCTCTGTACTGTCTAACCCTACCTGGTCCTCAATGACCTGTCTCTGTACTGTCTAACCCTACCTGGTCCTCAATGACCTGTCTCCTGTCTGTCTAACCCCTACCTGCTCCTTAATGACCTGTCCTCTGTACTGTCTAACCCCTACCTGCTCCTTAATGACCTGTCTCTGTACTGTCTACCCTACCTGGTCCTCAATGACCTGTCTCTGTACTGTCTAACCCTACCGCTCCTTAATGACATGTCTCTGTACTGTCTAACCCTACCTGCTCCTTAATGACCTGTCTCTGTACTGTCTAACCCCTACCTGCTCCTTAATGACCTGTCTCTGTACTGTCTAACCCCTACCTGCTCCTAATGACCTGTCTCTGGTACTGTCTAACCTACCTGGTCCTCAATTGACCTGTCTCTGTACTGTCTAACCCTACCTGCTCCTCAATGACCTGTCTCTGTACTGTCTAACCCCTACCTGCTCCTCAATGACCTGTCTCTGTACTGTCTAACCCTACCTGGTCCTCAATGACCTGTCTCTGTACTGTCTACTCTACCTGCTCCTTAATGACCTGTCTCTGTACTGTTTAACCCCTACCTGCTCCTTAAATAACCTGTCTCTGTACTGTCTAACCCTACCTGGTCCTCAATGACCTGTCTCTGTACTGTCTAACCCTACCTGCTCTTAATGCCTGTCTCTGTACTGTCTAACCCTACCTGGTCCTCAATGACCTGTCTCTGTACTGTCTAACTCTACCTGCTCCTTAATGACCTGTCTCTGTACTCTCTAACCCCAACCTGCTCTTTAATGACCTGGCTCTGTACTGTTTAACCCCTACCTGCTCCTTAATAACCTGTCTCTGTACTGTCTAACCTACCTGGTCCCTCAATGACCTGTCTCTGTACTGTCTAACCTACCTGGTCCTCAATGACCTGTCTCTGTACTGTTTAACCCCTACCTGATCCTTAATGACCTGTCTCTGTACTGTTTAACCCTACCTGCTCCTTAATGACCTGTCTCTGTACTGTCTAACCCTACCTGCTCCTTAATAACCTATCTCTGTACTGTCTAACCTACCTGGTCCTCAATGACCTGTCTCTGTACTGTCTAACCCCTACCTGCTCCTTAATAACCTGTCTCTGTACTGTCTAACCCTACCTGCTCCTTAATGACCTGTCTCTGTACTGTCTAACCCTACCTGCTCCTTATAACCTATCTCTGTACTGTCTAACCCTACCTGGTCCTCAATGACCTGTCTCTGTACTGTCTAACCCTACCTGGTCCTCAATGGACCTGTCTCTGTACTGTCTAACCCTACCTGCTCCTTAATGACCTGTCTCTGTACTGTCTAACCCTACCTGGTCCTCAATGACCTGTCTCTGTACTGTTTTAACCCTACCTGGTCCTCAATGACCTGTCTCTGTACTGTATAACCCCTACCTTCTCCTTAATAACCTATATATGTACTGTCTAACCCTTACCTGGTCCTCAATGACCTGTCTCTGTACTGTCTAACCCTACCTGGTCCTCAATGGCCTGTCTCTGTACTGTCTAACCCCTACCTGGTCCTCAATGACCTGTCTCTGTACTGTTTAACCTACCTGGTCCTCAATGACCTGTCTCTGTACTGTATAACCCCTACCTTCTCCTTAATAACCTATATATGTACTGTCTAACCCTTACCTGGTCCTCAATGACCTGTCTCTGTACTGTCTAACCCTACCTGGTCCTCAATGGCCTAGTCTCTGTACTGTCTAACCCCTATCCTGCTCCTTAATGACCTGTCTCTGTACTGTCTAACCCCTACCTGCTCCTTAATGACCTGTCCTCTGTATTCACTGTCTAACCCCTACCTGCTCCTTAATGACCTGTCTCTGTATTCACTGTCTAACCCCTACCTGCTCCTTAATGACCTGTCTCAGAAGGTCTGTTGTTCCTGGTTCCACGCTTGTCCCTAAGCCCCACCTCAACATTCACCCACCTTGTATTCTTTGATTTGATCGATATTTATCTGTTCTTCCATTTTGTTTTAAGACCATCGATTACGTTTGTGTGATTGATGTGTGCCGTAACAGCTGTGACATCAATCGTGTGAAGTTATTTGATGGTTTATTACACTTTTACCGCACGCAGGTGGAGCCAGATCCCAATGAACTCCTCACCCTCGCAGCGTCCGTCGTCATGGGAACCCGCAAGACAAAACACACACAATGCGCCGTGGCCCATAAATTCTCTGCAGTGTCTCATTAGCCCATCGCCCTCGCGCGCTGCCAAGCTTCCGTTGGCTTCCACGGGGCCTGCGACCCGAATCAAGAGATCCCAATCGAACCACGGACGGAGATGATTACGACAACGATGACGTCATCGGGGCCGTGGCATGAGGGGCGCTCCGCTCGGACCCATGACACTGTGAACAAGGGTTTCTGAGTGGACGTTATCGCCGCGTCGCCATGGAGACCCGGACAACACCTACACCTTTTAACATCCTGAACGGGAGGAAGAGCAACTCCCGGAGAAGGTACGGAGGGAGTCGCTGTCTGCCACTTCAACGGATCAGGTGTCGCTCGCCAGCCATGGTTAGCAGACACCATGTTCCCACCACGCCACTCCTCCCCACTTCCCAGGAAGACCACAAAGCCAAACAAGCCCTGGGTTAGAGCTGTACACACTTTGTAATGTAATTACAGTGCAAACAAGGTGTCCGCCAACATGCATGCATGCATGCATGCACACTCACACACACGCACGTGCACACACACACAAACACACCCCCACACACACATGCATAGACAACAACACAAATAACACGAGCACACACAGTCCTCAAACTCACACATAGACAAAGACACACACCACACTCACACACACACACCACACACACACACACACACACACAGAGACATTGCCTTTGCATTGAATAACCAAAAACACAAATATCAGCATGATGTGATTCTTCGTCCAAATCCCCTTCCATTGTCCTTCCCCCTTCTACAGTTCCAATGGCTGTCTAGGGAAGCTCAGAGCACAAGCAGCTGAAAGACAAGCTAACTGGGCCAGGAGACACCGCTACACTCTACCCTCTTGTTGTTATGAGCTGCACGCCTGTGATGAGCCCAGAAAACACTCTCCTTTATATTCTGGGGTTTTGGTTTGGTTTTCACAGGTTAATGTGCTAAACATACAAAACACAATAAAATACATTGAACGAGTTGTCAAACGTGCATGCATATTACATATCATGTCATCCTATTTGTGATAAGACTCGCGTATCACCAGCTACCTACCTACCTACCTACCTACCTTCAGCATCCCCGGCCACACTGTGCTCCTGTCATTTAAAACAACGACCAAGAGAAACACACTTCTTGGCATTGTGTTTCCGGTGCCACTGGTTTCTGAAGCGCTGGTGGGCCGTGTGGTCCAAACAGCGGCCTGGCCACCGCGCTGCACCAGAGGTGTTGGAAACAGGCGACCAGGGGGGGCAGCAGTCAGATCAGGTGTCCCTGCTGAAGCTTCTCCTGTTGCTCAGACAGGAGAATAGAGCAGAGCTGAATGCACAGCAGAGAATGGAGCAGGTGGGAAGAGAAGACCTGGAGAGTTGGTCCATTGATAATGATCTGACCGACGGGAAATATGTTGATCTGCTGAACAAGATGAAGGGTTCACCATGCACAGCGTCATTAACGGGTTGCAGCTCGTCTGGACAGAGAGCCAATAAAGGATTCAGGGATCTGACCCAGAGAAAATGTATGACCGTTTTTATTATTACTTTTTTTTTTTTTTTTTTTTTTCAAACCGCTGAAACCTATCGTGAGTGAAATGTCTTTAATGCACTGGTTCCACATTTCAAACCATAAAACATGCAAATTCAAACTAATGTGTAACAGTGACATATGTGAAGTATGTCATGTCATAAATTGTGTGTTACTATAAATTGGCAGTTAATCATCTGATCACTGATGATGACGCACACATGCACACACACACACACACACACACACACACACACACACATGCACACGCAGAATGGTAGGTTCACACTTGCACATTCATGATCTCCCTCTCACACAAGCATACTACACACACACACACACACACACACACACACACACACACACACACACACACACACACAACACACACACACACACACACACACACACACACACACACACACACACACACACACACACACCACACCCACACACACACACACACACACACACACCCACACACACACACACACACACACACACACACACACACACACACACACACACCCACACACACACACACACACACACACACCACACACACACACACACACACACACACACACACACACACACACACACACACACACACACACATGCACACGCAGAATGGTAGGTTCACACTTGCACATTCATGATCTCCCTCTCACACACCCACACACACACACACACACACCCACACACACCCACACCACACACACACACACACACACACACACACACACACACACCCACACACACACACACACACACCCACACACACACACACACACACACACACACACACACACACACACACACACACACACACACACACACACACACACTCACACACACACACACACACACACACACACACCAGCGGTTCCAGCAGGTATAACCTGTCTGGGGGTTGGGGGCCTGGGGCTGGGCCTCAGAGATGCAGACCAGACACCCAGAGAGGAGTCCTTCTGGCTGGGTACACCTGGGGATGAGAGCTGGCCTGAAACTCACCTGTGGTGGTGATACTACTGGGGGGGGGGGGGGGGGGGGGTGTTCCACATAATGTTCATCCCTACTCCTTGTTCTGGTGACTGCTTACTGGATTAACAGCAATGAAATGTTTCACCTTCTTCAGTCAAATGTAGTCTAATGTAGAAGTCGCTTTGGATAAAAGTGTCTGCTAAATGCCCTCAATGTACTGTCAGTGTAAATGTAAATGTACTCCTCACCTCTGCGACTGGAGGTCTTCCACATCAGGTGCAGGTTTTGTTGTTTTGATTTGTTTTTCTCTGATTTCCTCCACTGTGGGAAAAGACGTGGAAGGTATTTGTAGCAAGGTGAAAGGAAGCGGTCCACACGCAGAGGCCTCCCTGCTGGCTCTGAGAGGAGGGAAGTGTTGCTGGAGTCCATCTATATGGGATGAGGGGATTTCAAGCAATAACGTGGAGGACTTCTGGTTTTTCTCCTTTGTGTGCCTTGCCCGTGCTGTACAAGGACCAGGTGAGGCAGGGAGTCTAACTGTTCACACACACACAACACAGTCCTGACGCAATCCCTTCATCTTCTCTGTCACCGTTCATTTTCAGTGCTGACCCTGAGTTTACCTCCAGACTAACACAGCTGCCTCATCCAAGGCTGGGGCTGCTTTAGAATCTAACATGGAGGCTACACAAGGGTTTTTGCATTTCATTATTCACCCATTCATATCAGGGTTGTGGGCAGGGGGATTTGACTCGGATTGGCCACGTCATTTGCATAATGCAAATAGCTCGGTGCATAGGTGTGTGCTGTTTGCCTTGATATTGGCTTGTTTGTGGTTTAACTCATCTGATACTGTGGGGGTTAACAGCCCCCCCCCCCACCCCCATTAGTGACCGTTTGTGGGTCCTCATGCCCTTTATTATGGAGTATTACTGCAGTTTTAGGACTGAATTTATATTTTTATTAAGTACTAATCCTCATTTCTTCTCTGTCCTCTGTCGCTCTCTCTTTTCTCCATCCTTCACCCTCATCATCTCTGTGTCCTGTCATACTTTGTAATTCTCTCTCTCTCTCTCTCTCTCTCTCTCTCTCTTCTCTCTCTCTCTCTCTCTCTCTCTCTCCCTCTCTCTCTCTCTCTCTCTCTCTCTCTCTCTCTCTCTCTCTCTCTCCTCTCTCATCTCTCTCTCTCATCTCTCTCTCTCTCTCTCTCTCTCTCTCTCTCTCTCTCTCTCTCTCTCTCTCTTACCAGTACCTCTTCCCAGCTAAGTAGCTTCACGTTCGTTCACAAACACAGCGGAGAAGCTAAGTAACTGTTAGCCTGTGTTGACACACACACACACACACACACCTCTCAGCATGTTGGGCGGCAGACTGCTCAGCATCCGTGATCCTGATCTCTTAGGCTAACAGCTAGCTGCTAATATCTTCATTAGCCTGGCTGAATGCCACTAAACCAGTTAGCCAGCATGGGCTTGTCTGTGGGAGGAGAGATTGGCTCTGCTTAAGGCCTGTGTGTTTCGGCAGGGCTGGCCTCGGACTCAGGGCCCCACTCACCACCACCACCAGCTGTTGAGGACCACTGCTTTTTTTTTTCTACTTTCAAAACTCATTTAGTATTAAAAAATGAACGTTTTCATTTCCATTTTATCATATGCACTTTAACAAGACACGGAGCAGCGGGTCGTTTATGACATGTACTTCATGGATTGATTGATTCAGTCATGTTTAAATTGTTTGAAGTGCCCAATTAAAGGACGAGGAATAAGAATATGCACTGATTAAATTTTTTGTGTCTCTAAAATAATAAAATATGTGATAAATGGTCATGCTGTTGAAATCAATTATATCAACCTGTGTATGGATATGGAGTCATGAAAGACTGCTGTCAGGAATGATTCAATGCTCACATGTAAGCTCACATGTAAGCCTGGTTCCAAGAATTCTACAACCTAAACATTGTCTCACACTTTGCAAAGGTCTGGTTAGAGACAGTCTGTGTCTGATGACGTGGCAGTAAAGGCTTCCCTTGAGACAGCATAACTGACTAACATGGACAGGCCGACCCCAGACTCCTATCTGTCGGGGTTTTTTGTCTGGCTTTTGTCTACTTTAATTACTTTCCACTTGCTGCTGCATTTCCTTGATTATTTGCCTCTAAACTTAGCTGCAGTCCTTTGCTTCCCTGTATGTGTAGTATGCGTGTGTGTGTGTGTGTGTGTGTGTGTGTGTGTGTGTGTGTGTGTGTGTGTGTGTGTGTGTGTGTGTGTGTGTGTGTGTGTGTGTCTGTGTGTGTGTCTGTGTGTGTGTGTGTGTGTGTGTGTGTGTGTGTGTGTGTGTGTCTGTGTGTGTGTGTGTGTGTGTGTGTGTGTGTGTGTGTGTGTGTGTGTGTGTGTGTGAGTGTGTGTGTGTGTGTCTGTGTGTGTGTCTGTGTGTGTGTGTGTGTGTGTGTGTGTGTGTGTCTGCGTGTGTGTGTGTGTGTGTGTGTGTGTGTGTGTGTGTGTGTGTGTGTGTGTGTGTGTGTGTGTGTGTGTGTGTGTGTTTCATATGTCCCCTCACCAAAACACCGATACCAAAAAGTTTTTTTTTATTGTTCAAATTTGCATATGAAACAATAACAAAATTAATTATCGGTTGATTCAATAACGGCTATTACGTTGTATAATCAATATAGAAACGAAGAAAGAAGAAAAACAGCTCTAAAGTCATTGTTTAAACTCAATTCCCATTGGAAATCGTTAATATAAGTGCGCATATCCCTACATGAGGAGCTCCTCAGGACTACTAGACCCATCTCATGCAGGTCTATCATCACATGCTGCGGGTCGGTCGCGTTTTATGAGCCAAGAGGCGCACTGCGGCCGAAGAGGAAGCGCGTCGCGCGCGGCGCGTCCGCGGCAGGAAGCTGACTCGACTCCCCTCGGCTCGTGCACGCTGGCCGGCGGTGGGCCCGTTTCAAAAATAACCAGTATAAAAGCCCCTCTCTGCGCCGACCACCACACAACAGGCCGGGACGCCGTGGGCACGGGACCCCGCCCGTCCACACATGCAAATGCATTAGTATTTGTTCATTTATTTATTGCATGACTGATTTTGTTTATTGATTTGCATGTGTTTTTTCTGTTATATTTGTTATTTATGAGGCACCCGTTTTTCATTGTTAACTCGTCACCCTTGCCTTCATCTCTAATGTCCCAGAAGCTGTCGGCCAATCAGAAACCATGGCGCATTAAATACATACAATATATACTGACAGTAAATACAACAACACGAGGGCCCCAATGAGAATTCAACGTCACTGACAGCTTGACCCCCCCCCCCCCCCCCCTTTCTTATCTCTGTGGATGATCACCCCCCCACACACACACACCCACCCCCTACCTGTACATTACCATAGCAATGTGGTCCATGTTTGGTAAAGATCATTAAGAGCCCCTCTTGTTGACGTCAGGATTAACAGGTTGTTTCGATGGCCGCGCAGCTCCGCGGTCCCGTTCACACCTTGGTGTCGAGCCGCCGCGCATCACGCGGGACAAATGAATGATTTGTAAATTGAGATTAAATTCCGCGATAGCGATGTGGAGGAGAGGAAGATACCAGGTATTGGTTTTGCTTGAGTTGAGAAGGTCGAAACTGTTCGACGTGGGAATTCACTCATACTACCAACGAAATAAATACGACTATTTATAATATTGTAATACAATCACATTGTATTTATAGAGTGACTTCTTTGGTGGAAAATAAGAAGCTCTGTCGATTAATTTGTCTTCTTAAAAGTAGGACCTGTAGCGCATATACAACCATAGTTGCTGTTTTCATCTGAATCAACCGAATGCGAAGAGTTCAACCGCCCTTCCACAATCTCTTCTCATGCGGGAAAATCACGTTTGCTATTGGGAAGATAATTGTATAATGTCGGGGTTGCTGTCGAACGAATTTTAAAACGATTTTCCCTCTGGGCCTCTATTCCGGCCCAGGACTGCTGCCGCCCCCCTACACCGCCCGAAGGCTCCGGAGAGTTCTCACGAAGGCCTACAGCAGGCTGCGTGAGACCAGTGGATCCATCATTCATACAGTCACCACTCCGTCCTCCACTCGTCATTAATCCAGGAAAAATGAATCAGGTAGGCCTAACAGTTCTGACTATCGTAATGATAAACTAAAAGGCTGCACTAATTATACATAGAAATGGATCAATCCGTTAAAACGTACCCTATGTATTATCATCCAGTATAGGCCTACTTTAAATCGGACTGCTTTATTTATATTTTATGTATGGGATGTGGAACTGCTGTTTTTATTGTGTTTTTTTTTTTGTTCTTTTTGTTCTGCTGTGCTCTGATTGGTCGAAGGTGAAGCAAGTGTGTCCGGGTAGCCACGCCCCCCGGCTGTGGCCTTATAAATAAGAGCTCAAACCTTTACAGCTCCACATACGTGTTGGACTCCTGTTCTCCGCCGATGTGGTCACCCACATTGATCTATGGACATATAGGAGACGATACTCGTTTATGTGTACAGCTTTAAAAACATCCGTATTTTTGTACGTGTGTTGCTAAAACTTGTCTCCGAAGAGCTAGAATGGCGGCTGCGGACGCCTTGGTGCTCTCGGCCACTTCTTTCCTCAACCTGCAGTCCATGGACGAGAAGCAGTCGGAAATCGTCAACGTAAGTAGCCTACAAAGTTATGCGCTCTCTACTGCGAACATCATTGATCTACTAGGAAGAACGATGTATAACAATGTAGTCTACTTGAACCCAGGTCGTGCAGTGTTCAATTCAATGTCATGATGAACATGACATCAATGCGTTAAATACGCGTAATTCTGCAGCCCAGAGCAATGTCTTGGTTGAATGACGCGACGAGGTGGATGTTTGACTGACTGGGTTTATCCAACAGCTGTGGAAGGTGTCCGACACAGAGAAGGGCGCAACAGGCGGTGCGGACTCGACCCCGCACATCGAAGTCGAGTTCAGCATCATCAAATCCCCTCCACTCACCACCACCTCCACCCGGGACGAGGACGAGCTGGGGAAGTACCTGGACCTCGAGTTCATCCTCTCCAACACCATCGGCTCAGAAAGTACCAACCACCCCCTGAGTGACAGCTCGTGTTCGCCTCCGCAGCAGCCGAAGAGCAGCTCGTATTTCCTACCGGAGTCGCCGGAGAGCTGCAGCGGACACTCTGTGCCCGAGACCTGCGACGCGCCGGGAGCTCACCTGTCCCCCAACTACCACCACGACGCCGCCGCGGGCTTCTCTGGCCCGGGCACCGACCCCGTGCGCAGCCTGATGGCGGAGCTCCTCACGCCAGAGATCAACTATCCCGGGGAGAGCCTCGCGGACACATCTGCCACCAAAGCGGCAGATCGGCAGGAGTTCACGGAACTGCGCGTGTTTAACGCGGTGAACGCCCCCGTGTCACAGTCCCCGCCGCTTGGATACAAAATCAAAACGGAGGCGCAGGAGCATTCGTGTATGATGACGTCTTCTTCTTCTGGCGGCGGGGACTTTATGCGGCCTGTGTACGACCACGGCCAACAGATACACGAGATGCATCCCGCCGCTCTCCCGCGCCATCAAACCACCGTCCCGGGCGCGGCTCCCGGGCAGTGTCCGGATGGTTTCGCTCCCCCGCATGCGATGCAGCAACTGGGGAGGAAAGACTGCCACATGGCGGGGATGAACACAGTGCTGGGCGCGCATCCCCATCAGCACCTTCACCATCACCACAACCAGACGCGCTTGGCACCGTACGTCAACGCGCCCTATCCGCCACCAGGGCACCATTACGCGCACAACGGCGCGCCGCCGCGGTTCAGTGGACAGTACAGCCTGTACAGGGATCCCATGCGCGTTCAGCATCCGTCCGCCATGCACGGCATGGTGCTCACTCCGCCCTCCTCTCCCCTGCTGGAGTTTTACGCGCCGGACGACGGGGGAATGAAGCAGAAGCGCGGGCGCCGGTCGTGGGCCAGGAAGCGCGCGGCGACGCACAACTGCGAGTACCCGGGCTGTGGGAAGACGTACACGAAGAGCTCGCACCTCAAGGCCCACATGAGGACGCACACGGGTATGTGTCACGTGCACTGTACTCGCCTGCGCGTCATGGGCATTGTCAACCGCACACATTAAGATGCGTTTATGATTTTGGTGTTGCATATGACTAAATATGTTTCTTCTTATTCCCTCCTAATAGGAGAAAAGCCGTACCATTGCAACTGGGACGGCTGCGGCTGGAAGTTCGCCCGGTCCGACGAACTCACGCGTCATTTCCGCAAGCACACGGGCCACCGGCCCTTCCAGTGCCACCTCTGCGAGAGGGCCTTCTCGCGCTCCGACCACCTGGCGCTGCACATGAAGCGACATATGTAGAAATAAGGACCACATGTTGGACCGACTCCGTGTCCATTGGAACGGAGCTTTTGTGGTGATGGCTTCCAATCGACATCGACGGCCTCCACCCTTCCTTCCAGACTAAACCACAGCATGTGAGACTGTTGTAATTATGTATTTTTTAAAGATAAATTAGTTAATTAAGACTGTCTACGTCACATGATAAGTTATGAGAGCCTTATGGGTTGGCCCTCAAGAAACTGAACACTAGATTTGGGCAGGACCCAACAGTTTTGCTGTACATATGTAATATTAGAGTATGTTTACATTACATGGTTTATGTCACTTTGATACTCGCCAACTTATATCAGGTCAGGGGCTTTTAAAAGGGCAAATTGTAACTGAGAAACGCCTGTAAAATGCCTTGTATACTGCATATCATTTCAGACTTCCAGGGCCTTAATGAGAGGATCCGTCCGCGCGGAGAAAGCACTGCCTATTTTAATTATTGCTGTTTTCATATTGTTATTGCCAAGACATTTTAGTTCGAGACGTCCAAATAAATTTTATTCAAGTGATCTCATGGCGCTGCTCTGCTTTCGCTGTTGGTGCGTTTTTCCAAACTGTCGTCCAAGATTGAACCGTATTGAAAGTACCGCTTGAATGAATTGCCATGACTAGTTGAACTATGCTGGGATACTTGAAAGAGAATTATGACAAATTCTTACTTAATATACGTCACAAAAGTGCAATTGTTTACTTAACTTTTCAAATACCGAACTGTACCAAAATGAAGTAGTAAAGGGCTTAATATTTTTCTGAAAGCGAAATAAAAACATGTAAACAAATTATTGCGTTTTGGATGAATATTCCATATGTTCATGTCATAAATCAACTGACAAACGAAAAACAAACAATAGTTTTGTCACACAGACATTAGTGAAGTAGAATGTGTGTGTGTGTGTGTGTGTGTGTGTGTGTGTGTGTGTGTGTGTGTGTGTGTGTGTGTGTGTGTGTGTGTGTGTGTGTGTGTGTGTGTTTGTGTGTGTCCCCGTGTGAGTTTGTATAAGTGTGGGTGTGTATTGATCAAACTCGGTGGAAAACAAAAATAAAAAATGATTATTAGCCACCATTAAAATCTAGGCTACAGGCTGAATTGAAATGTACATAGGCCTACATGGATAAATACACACATTTGTAATTTGTCAAAATAGTAAGCCAACTATTAAAAAAAATGTCCCTATAGTAGGCTACGCATCATAACGCATTCCAACAAATGCTCTCAGGAGTGAATCACCAAAAATATTAACGCTTCTCCCAACAAACATCGGATATGCAAATAAGTAGTAGATCGTTTTTTATCAATTAAGATAACTTAACTGAAGTTATTTCCATCAATGAACGCCCATGGTGAGGCCGATGTTACCAGGAATAGCTCCAGATGGGGCCACTGTAGACTCCCAGTGAGACGATGACGCTGACAGGCTAGACAGACGATTGAACAGGCGAGAGGTCCCGTTCATTTCTTATACAGGTAAACGCTGCCCCCTAGTGTTTATTGTATGTAATTACATCGTACGCGCTCGTCCATCCAATGTTATTTATTGAACGCTATAGAATATGTCAAGCAGCCATTGAATGTGATTTTATTCTAAATTTTTAAGTATTTCAATTGGTAAAAATTGAATATATTGCCATTGACCCTGCATGACCCATTGGGGCCAGAACATGCAAGTGCGATGGTTGGCCACTTAGGGGCAGCATAGCAACACATACGACAAGATATAGGAAGTCACAATCCTGTGCAATCAGAGACATCTAAACAATGAACTAGAGGTCATCAGCCACATCCTGAAAGGAGTTAACAATGGGATCCTATCCCAAAAACATGCTGTCACTGGTCCACTTTCAGCACCCAAACGATTAGTATTCAACTACACGACTCTGTGTGTGTGTGTGTGTGTGTGTGTGTGTGTGTGTGTGTGTGTGTGTGTGTGTGTGTGTGTGTGTGTGTGTGTGTGTGTAAGTGTATAAGTGTGTAAGTGTGTATGCAGTATGCAGGATGCTTGACTGTGTGAACAGTGTGAACCTACCATTCTGCGTGTGAGAGTGTGTTTGGTGGTGTTGTCAGGGAAGCAGAGCTATGGTTGCCCCGGTGGTCTTGTTTACCTAACCCAAAGAGTGGTGGGTTCTGTACACACTGAGTGACAGGGTCAGGACCGTGGACCCCGGCACAAACATTACCTCTCAGACTAACAATCACATTCAAGAGGCTCACAACCCAGTTCTACAGTTCTTCAAGCAATGGCATGGATGTGTGTGTGTGTGTGTGTGCAGACGCAAAGTATACATTTATTGGTCAGTAAGATTTGAGAGAGAGAGCAAGAGAGAGAGACATAGAGCAGAACAGTGTGGACGAGAGCAAGATTTTGAAACTAAACAAGCAAAAAGCATCTCCTGACCCCTCCCTTCCTATCTTCCTCAGCCACTAAGAAGTGTTGCATTTCACACAGCTGTGACAGCCAAGATACATGAGTCCAACAAACCGGGTACCTCCCACTTTTTTGACACATCCGGGCATTTTTAGGTGAAACTACCCGGAAATATTTGAATGGGGGTCTATGAGAATTTCAGTGCATTACATTTCTGAACTTTACCCAAGTATTATATATAGCCATTTATACCGATCTAATGCTATGGCCAGCCAGCAGACCAGTTATACCAACTCTCTTCCAAGTCCTGACCGGTGTCGCTCTTTAGAAAAACTTAAATTAATCGGCAATGTCAGATGTCCCTTCATGCTGGAATCTGGTCTCGGGGCGAACAAGACGAGTGGCCAGAGGTGGACTACGGGGACATATGGAAGTACCTAAGCAATGAATGTATGAATGAATGAATCATGAATGAAGATGAGGGCACCAAAACAATCTATTTTCATTCAAGTCACTTTTATTTTTATAGCGCATTTAACATGCAGAGTGCAACCATGATAGCACTAGTGCTAGGTGTTGCAGGCTAACTCGGAGCTGAACTATGACATGTAATCACAGCTCCTAGTAGTTCGCGAAGTTTCATTCATTCCTTCATTATTTTTGATTAGACATCTTTAACATCGAACATCAACTGATTTTAGCTAGCATGACTGACTGACTTTAGCTACTAATCTGTAACGAAGTGTTTGCCGCAGACGTAAACAAATGTAGACGCCGGGTCCCACAGCCTCCCATCGGGATTCTCTCTTCCGATTGCCTGGAGCCACAAACCACTTCTTTTCCCTTCCCTTTCTTTTTGTGGCAACATACTAAATCGCAAATCCTAATTTTTTGTTGTTAGCATTGTGAAATACAACACAGCAGCTTTTAGGCATGGTGCCTGCTCATGGAAGTAGCCTTAGTAACTCTTAGATCTTACACCATTAAGCAGTGATGAGTCATAATGAGAGTAGGTGACTCCTAACTGAAAGCTTTTGGGTTTGAACGCCAATGATTGTAATCTACCAAGTAGTTATCTTTGCTAGTTGCGTGGGACAAAAAATGCTAAATGAGTAAATGAGGTGTGTGGAATGTACTGTAGAGCTATGTGTGTGTGTATTCCATTCTGTCTGGTTTTTCACCACCAGGTGTGATGCTGCTTAGTCATTAGTCATTTCAAAAGCTATCCTCTTGTGTCATCACAAAAAGGGGTGGGCATCCATTTATATTCACATTTACATTTAGGGCATTTAGCAAATGCTTTTATCTAAAGCGACTAAGTACAGAAGAAGGTTAAACATTTCATTGCTGTTAATAAAGTAAGAAGTCACCAGAACAAGCATTTCAATTGCTAGGTTAACCATTACCAGTATACAACGTCTCTGGCTAAGTGTCAAGTTACAAAGAGCAATTATAAAGTGCCAAGACGTACAACATACAAGAACACGAGGAGACGGTTTTGTTTTTGTTTTGTTTTTGGGGGGGGGGGGGGGGGGGGGGTAGAGGATGGATGTTATGTTCAGGTGAACTCTGAACCAGTGAGTCTTGAGTCTCTTCCGGAAGATGGCGAGTGACTCCGCAGTCCTGACATTAACAGGGAACTCGTTCCACCACTGCAGAGCCAAAAGTAGCAGTCTATTTATCAATCACTTGTGACACCCAAAGTGGATAGATTTAAAATGGCTTGATACATCAGCATGAGAAAATGGAATATAGGCCCTATAGTATCAGAAATATGCTGACAGAGAGCACAGCTCTGTCTCCTGTCTGCAGTGCCAAAGACAAAGGTGGAGGTAATAACTTACACTAACTTACATAAAAAGGCCAGTTTTTAAAACATAATTGT
Organism: Urophycis tenuis; assembly: GCA_036785325.1. NCBI lineage: Eukaryota > Metazoa > Chordata > Actinopteri > Gadiformes > Phycidae > Urophycis > Urophycis tenuis. Next base: position 1,076,615 of record JAXIVH010000040.1, on the reverse strand, counting down.
ATGTGCTCAACCTTAAACATGTGTGTGTGTATCTGTGTGTGTGTGTGTGTGTGTGTGTGTGTGTGTGTGTGTGCGTGCGTGCGTGCGTGCGTGCGTGCGTGCGTGCGTGCGTGTGTGTGTGTGCCTGCGTTTGCATGTTGGTATATTTTGCAATGGCCACGGGCTTGTTACTGAAGGAAACAGCACTTCCGTGTCGCAGTGCATTACACCGACCCTATGGTCTGCAACTGCTTTCAGTATAGAGTACTCTTAAAGTAGAGCTTCGTCTGTCGCCATGGCCACAATCGTGTAGGGGTGCAGGGGTGCAAATTAGCAGATAAGAGCTATCAGTACAAACAACAAAAATGGATACACCCTCTTTCACAAAAGTGAACTTTCAACATGGCTGGGAATATCCTATTTTTAAAGTGGTAAAGAGGCTATCTGTAGGATATTTATACATTCAAGTCCCATTTAAAAACCTACCTCTTCTCCCAAGCCTTCGACCTCCCCTACCCATAACCAGTGTCCTGTCCCTCCCCCCTGTGCTTCATTCCTCCATGTCAATCACTGTTGTCCCTATCTCGTCCCCCCAGTATGTCTCTATTATGTTCTTTTTCTTCCTTTTCTTCTTCTCTCTCTTCCATGTAAGCGTCTTTGGGTCCTTGAAAAGCGCTATATAAATATAATGAATTATTATTATTATTTATATAAATAGCCTGCTTTTCTCAGTGGGAGTGATATCATACATGGGAATACTTAAATTTTAAAAATATTTAAACTTTTCAACTTTCACTATGAATTAGCCCTAATTGAATCATGTTTAATTCAGGTATGTGCTGCATATAGTTGTCAGGCATTCTTTAGCACTTTCTTCAAAGCGTTTCCGTTCGAATTCAGAGTTGTTTGGGACATTTATGAATGGGTTAACACTGGTTATTATTGTTCCCCAGCTCCTGGCTAGTGTGCGTGCCCGCGCCGCGCATGCACGATTCTCCTCTCTTCGCATCCCCTCTAACATGCCTGACAGTCTCCCTCAAAAAAAGGTAAAAAAAAAAAAAAAAAAAAATGAAAACATGAAAGAAAAACACAATAGGGCTTCATTCGCATCTCAAAGCCGATTCCAAACATCTCCATCCATTGCTGCTTTCGACGCGACTCCGGCTATCCTCGTTTGCATATCTCTCCATCTCTCTCTGGGTGCATGCATGTTGTGGTACGCGCACCACACCTGTATGGGTGCTGTTGTCTCGGCTCGCCACCTAGGCTCTATGCGTTTACCGTTGTGACTTTGAGATTTTGGAAATAATGTCGCACCGTATTGTCGTGTCACGTCTTGCCCGCACTCTATGCAATTAATAACCCGGTGAAGCCTCTACATCTGGCTGTGCGGTCGCCCTGTCCTTTCTAATCGCTTCCCAAAAAAAGGGTGACAAAGCCCCCCGCACGTCCGGCAGCGCGGTCGCTGCTGTAACATGCTCTCGCAACAAAGGGGATGTCGCGTTTCCTCGCTTACATGTGTGCACATGGGCAGGTGTTCATTGGCGTTTACGCGGGTGTTGTGTTGACGAGTGTGTTCGTGCATGTTGGACACGCCGTTCACCCATTCACCCCGTATGACTTGTGGGTGAGACTGAAGCCGTACCAAGGAGCTCCTGTCGCCTGGTTCATCACAATAGTACACACACACACACGCGCGCGCGCAGGGGTATTGTTATCGGGGGGTTCCATCGGCCGTGGTGCCCATCTTTCCTCATTCTTTGAAGACCGATTGCGGCAGCATGGTGATTACTGGTTGTGTGCTGCAGCGGTCCGTGTTACTCTGTTCAGACTGGGAGTCCTGCGCGGAGCCCTGAAACAGGTTCCGTGTTGGCTTTGACTCGGTTAGCCGCACACGTGTCGGTTCGTTTGTAAACCCCGGCGTGGCTACACGGAGGAGGAGCCACCTTATTAGAAGGATTATTGTGTGTTTTAAAAAAGGAAAAAAGGAGGGACTTGTGGAGGGTGGGGGGGGTTGGCTGGCCTCGGGTTGACCGAACACAGCGAGGGAAGACCGGGGTGATGCAACTCTGAGCGCCTAATAACTCAGCCAAGTATAAAACACATCAATAGCCCCCAGCGTGATCAGTCACCAACAGGCAGAGCCGAGCATCGCACCCTGGTAAGATCCAAACTTTGAGAGACTGTGTGTACGCTGGTGTTGTGGTAACGGCGTGTGACCCCTCTGTTTTAATGAATTGGGGGGATTTCGGGGATTTAGACATTCCAGGCTCATCGGAACAAAGCATGCGTTTTGAATGAATCTGATTATTGTGATTATTGTCAATCAAAGTGAACTGGCGTTGGCAAAAATGATACACAGCAGATATAAACATGAGTGTTTCATACATACTTTGGTGTGTGTGTGTGTGTGTGTGTGTGTGTGTGTGTGTGTGTGTGTGTGTGTGTGTGTGTGTGTGTGTGTGTGTACACAACACGGAGAGCAACGCGTAAAGACCAACGGGGGGCGGATGTTCGTAGAGTTTCCTGGTCCTTACTGAGGGTACCTCTGAGGGGAACAGAAACACGTGGCAGCCCCGCCGCCTCCCTCCTATAACCTCCCCCAGTGTTGAGAGGCTACCGTGATGGGGGGGGAAGGGGGGTTGTTGTGATGTGTTGTAGGAGTTGTGAGGGTGTACCGGGCAGTAGTTATGCGTATTGATAACCATCGATTTGTAATTTGGTTTGAACAGTTTTAGGCGTTCGTGAAACAAATATGTTATGTTTCAGCATGAGTCGGGCCCCCCTACTCCGTCCCCCGGCCCTAACGGAGCCATATTTGATGAGCGGGGGGGCAGAAATAGGACTGTGTCAACACAGGCCAGCCACGCATGAGCGACGGCGACCCCAAGAGTTGCGCCCCCCCCCCCCCCCCCCCCCCCCTCCTTATCCATCAACAGCAGGCCCTTTCACACACACACACACACACACACACACACACACACACACACACACACACACACACACACACACACACTACGAGGAGGTCGTAAATGGATACATTTAGTTTGACGTCAGTTGATGTGCGCGTCATCCATTTGGACAGGGGCCAACGCGTGGCTTTTGTGTGTGATGCTGTGACATGCAAGCGACACTTTTACTGACGACTGTTTGAAGACATCGAGTGAAACTTGGAAGAAGCTGCGGCAAGCGTGTGTGTATACGGATATTGAGAAAATAACCGCTGTTTTTAATGGAGGCTGTAGCGTAAAGCCGCCACCAGGGGTCAGTGTTTCCACAGGTATGCGAGCGGGCTGTGGGGCCGAGTGATGCCATATGGTTGGTCTGCTACTAAGACTACTGATTGTGATTATTTATTTATTTATTTTTTCATTTCACAAGCTGTTGAAGTGAGGCGTAGTCCATCCCATATTTCTTTCACCAAATATAACAACTTAATCACTGGCATAACTCCTAAGATTAAAAGTATCTCTGTCTGAATTAATCTTATTAAATGGTTGGTGAAAGAGGAGTGCAAATCAAACCAATAGTTTATTGTAGGATGTTTCTCAAATCACCTTTGCATTCGTCTTAAAAACAACAATTGGTGTGTGTGTGTGTGTGTGTGTGTGTGTGTGTGTGTGTGTGTGTGTGTGTGTGTGTGTGTGTGTGTGTGTGTGTGTGTGTGTGTGCAGCACCTATACTGTGTTTACCTCCACTGCCCTGTAGCACTGTTATATACACACACACACACACACACACACAGTTGTTATGATTGTTGTCAGTCTCCACTAAGTTCAGGATCATTTGTCTCAATGGAGGCTTTTTGTAAGACCTTTTCAAGTCACTTCTGTCACTTCACGCGAAACAACCTTCATTTTTTTCCAGATCCATCTTGGATCAGACCCAGTATGCTCCAGTAGATGGGTCAGGGCTTTCTGACCTGGAAACCAACCAACCTCCACCACATATTGTTTTATGTCAAACCATGCGTTCCTACCAACCCTTTTTATCTGTAAGACAAGCCCCACCTATAGAGTGTCCTGATATGCTTCAGAGGCTGTGGGTGAATCTCCCATGATGTGTATGAGTAGATATTTATGTACAACAGAACAGACTGACTTAAGGGCCCCGTAGCCACAAGCAAACTACCGCTAATTACTTCACAATTGATGTTGCTGACAGATGTTTGTGGCTGAGAGGATGCGTGGGGGGCGGGGGCTCCGGGTCCACAGCGATGTGAGGAAGACTGCGGTCGCTAGAATCGGCCCAACCTCAAATTGTGGCCACGCCCCCCCCCCCCCCCCCCCGAATAGGCAGCGTCGCGTCAGGGGGGGGTTCATGTTATTAACGCGGACAAAAAGCCTTCCGGCGGTTGCGGTTGGCGTGGAAACGGTGACGTCATGCCGCCCCAGCCTGCCAGGCGCCCTGCTCCACGAGCGCCCAAGACACATGCTCCTCATTCTCCGATCGTCCAGGAGCCGCCCTGACTCACAGGCGCTGCGTGGCGGGCTGTTGATGCTCATGTGGATCACTATTTACTATATTGGTGCTCTGGCTCTTGGCTTTCCCTCCCACGCTGGTTTATAAGCGCATAAATGTTTTACACCTTCGTAGACATGTGTTCTGGTTGTTATGGGCTCCCGGTGGCAAGTGGTGGCTTTTGACGCGAGGGTGACGTGTAGGCCTGCCCCTTATTATAATCAGAGGACCAGCAACACACGTTTGAATGCGAATTATGTTATTTACGGAATTATCGACTATTTTGTTCCATTTGCCTCTACTGCTGAGTGATGACAGGGAAGTGTAGTGGTCCGAAGGAGAAGTGGGTTACATCTCATGGTGTGCCACCACAGCTTCACTCACAGAGCTCACACTGCTTCTATGGTTTGCATGTCTGTAGGTTGAGCCATCAACTCACTCCACTTCCCGCTATTCAAATGTGGGCCGAGTTCTGATGTTGTCTGTCCACGCGGCGGCTGTCCCGCCGCCGGGCAGCGTGGACACCACGTAAACCCCATCCTCGCTTTTTGAGATGTAAGATTTGGCCTCGAGTCAGAGTTGCTGTGCTTCCACCTCACGGCCTCCTGTAAGACTGCGCTTGGTCTCGTATTACTTGTCAAAGAGCCACAAAGGCAGAACTCTGCAGCTGTAGCAGTGAGAGGTCCTTGGAGGAGGGCAGCGCTGAAGCCTGAATAGATATGCTTAGGATTTGATTTGCTGGTGGGTGTGTCGTCTCTGGCCGTGGTGTGTTCACTGCCTTACTCAATATCTTTCCAGCAGCATGTTTTTCTTTCTTGGCCTACAGGTGCTAACCTCAACGCACATCTGGCTCTGAAAAGATTTTATTTACAACCGGAGAATCCATCACAGAACAATCAAAAGCAACGGAGCTTTAAAAAAAAAAACCCAACCCAGCAGGGTCCTGGTCCCTGTGAGGGCGCAGACGCCCCCATGTTGAAAAGAAAAAGGCATTTCTTGCCATTCGCGGGCTCATCGCCATGGAAACCGCGTCACATCGGCTTCACCCGTTGGGGGTTTTTTTTTGGGGTGGCGAAAAAAGTAGCACCCGATAAGCAAAACTTTCTTTTCATTAGTGCTTTGCTGAATGAACGCCGGCGATGGCCGTGTGTCACTTCCTGTTGTGTCAAACACCTGGCAGACACGGGGCCGGGGATGAACCACTAGGCCTACATGAGACCAAAATGTAATCAATGGCTGTGGCTCCTTCTCCCCCTGGGGCGCCGTGTCCAGCCGGTCCGGCCGGCGGGGAACCCGTTCTCCTGTGTAGAAAGTGGATCAAGCGTGGAGCGTCTTCCAGTGGCTGCATAACAGCCACGGTGAGATGGGCCAAACATAACAGATGCCAGACGAGCCGGCCGGGGGGGAGGGCAGGGCGCGGCGCCGGGATCTGTTTGTGCGTCTGAGCGGTCCGACGTGAGGCGCAGTGGCCGGCTGCTGATTGATTTGTAGTTTAGATCCGTAGGAGCCATTGTTGTTGTTCACCGGCAGACTGGAGTGGAAGTCCACTGAATTGCACTGTCCATCTCAATGATGATCACTATGTATGCATACAGGTTCTCACTTTTTCACCGACCTGACTTTTAAGAGCTCGCATTTAACTTAATTTAATTTAACTGAATCTTGTCTAGGTAGATCTATTTATTGTTTATTGACTATAGTCAGGTTCTCCTAAGGGGGATTAATAAAGGAATATCTTATCTTATCTTATCTTAAGTCAGCTCTCCTCAGGCGCCAGGGGACAAGAGGAAGACACCGGGTTCGATTCCCTATGTCCGTGTTAGTTCACTGTATGGATATTCACTGAGAGTCTCGGCTGATCAGAACCTCTGCTGAATGATGCATAAAGTAGCAATAGAAAAAGGGTTATAAGGTTCAATGTCATTCACACTGGACCGGATTCCTCGGGATGAGTGAAGATGTGGAATAATCATGACCTTAAGATTAAACATGGAAATATTCAACAGGAATCTCACTTCATGACACCTCTGGGGTCATTTTCCTGTGTGCACCCCGGACCCCCAAGAGGTTGCTTGCTTCAATATTTATAGATTGGATACCCACGTGAAGACTTTTCAGCATCAAACCCTGGACTGGACTGAGTGTGAACACAGGCGCCCTGCTCCTCAGGACTGATACTTTCTTGCAAATGAATGTGATGCCCTACATTTGTTGGATGAGTTATTTCATCCAAAATGTTGGAAACAAAGTCCTACTTTGGCATAAAGTATTGTAAAATGAAATGGCCCTTTTAAAAAGGTCATTCGAATCCACATCCCCCATCTGAAGCCCTCTGAACACAGCCGTGGCGCCGACAATGACGTCAGGGCAGTGAAACCTTGCGCAACACTGCTTTACATATTGTGGTTTCAAATACATTACTTAACACTTGATCAAACTTGATCGAATAACAATCTCTATTTGCATGCATCTGATGCAGAAAGCAGCTGTAACCGGGGAATGCTTGTTAGGGCGATGCAAGGAATACAAGAAAGATCCATAATGGTTTTAATATTTGGATCCATGGCTTTTATTGGACATGCCGTTGGTTTTTAACACAGTGCGTGTGTGTGCAGCTGTAAGGAGTTTATATGGCTTTAACGTTTATGGCCTTCTTCCATCAAACGTTTGTAAATGTGAGGCTAATAGCTTTGACTGTGACTGTGAGGGACTACTTAAACTTAGTTTTACTGCAATGTATTTCACATACTGTGAAATAACTGTCTCCCCCATTTACTTTGATGAGAAGTTAATGCCGCAAGAATTCCATAGATGTTTAATGTTCTTTTTGTCCAGCATGTTTGGTTAGATGTCATGCCTTGTGCCACTTGGTCACCTCCCATGCCGATGTGTCTGTTCCAATCTGGGTTGTTTTGGCCCAACATCATCCTCTCTACATTAATCAGACATGACTGCTCAATGGCTACTGGTCTGCTGAACATCTGGAATGTGTGTGTGTGTGTGTGTGTGTGTGTGTGTGTGTGTGTGTGTGTGTGTGTGTGTGTGTGTGTGTGTGTGTGTGTGTGTGTGTGTGTGTGTGTGTGTGTGTGTGTGTGTGTGTGTGTGTGTGTGTGTGTGTGTGCGTGTGTGTGTCATCGGTTGTATTACAAGGAAACAGGCTGTGGGCTTAATTCATCTCAGATACAATCCAACATTTGAGTGTAGTACAGGAAAGTAATAATTACAAATAAACAAAAGTTTAAATAATATGCAAGTAAGTACAACAAATTGACAAACAAGTGACGCACATATTTCCATGCACGATGAGTAGTGGCAATACAATGTAAATGCAGAATGGAAATGGAACCATGTCTAAAGTTGCCATTGCCTGCAGTCCCTCACAACTCCTAGGCTAATGGTTGGACCCTTAATGACTGGTCCCTGTTTCATTTATCTCCATGGTATTGAACTGGTATCACACATGGTATCACACCCTCTTTCCTGACAATGGACGCTTGTTGGGCCTGGTTCGGCCTGTTTTTTACAGTGGCAGTTGTCTTAAAGTACAGTGACCTAATCCAATTCATGATCATTGATCCACATCCATACTTGGGCAGGGCGTAAAACAGCTATTTCCATTCTACTCGGTTGAAGGCCTTTTTGGCATCCAGCGGAGAGGAGAGGCCTCCGCCTCGTACATTACCTGAAACAACCTTCTCATATTGTTGGACACATGGTGGCCTCTTATAAACCCAGTTTGGTCAACATGGATCAATGAGGGAATGACCGTTTCAATTCTCATAGCGAGAATCTTGGCGAATATTTTATAATCCGTGTTTAGGATGCTCAATGGTCTATAATTACCAATTTGGAGGTGATCTTTGCCTGGCTTTGAAATCAGAGATATAAATGACGAGTGAGTGTTTTGATGAGTGAGTGTTGGTCCTTAAGTCTCGCTTTAGAAGCATTTTCTTGTCATTTATTGAAAGTATCTGATCATCCCGACGGTAATCCAAAGTAAGTCCACTGCTACGTCTCCCCTCCAATGTTGCTTTACACCGCACCCTGCATTTAAAATTATACCTTCTCCAACCTCGTAAATGCTCCATCAAATGGGACATCAGAATCAGAATCAGAATCAAGTTTATTGCCAAGTAGGTTTGCACTTACAAGGAATTCGACTTGGTGTAATTGGTGCAGAATAAACATTAAGTCAAAGGAAAATATATATATAAAAATATATGGGGATAAAAGAAAAACAAGTATTACAATATAAGCAATATAACTAACTATAAATATATATATATATATATACAGATATCTAAAGATATCATCTCCCTGATGAGGCCATACCAGGCTGAACCAGGCCTGGTTCGGCCTGGTTCAGCCTGGTATGGCCTTGTTTGGCCTTGTTTGGCCTGGTTTGGCCCGGTATTAGATTAGATTAGATTAGATTCAACTTTATTGTCATTGTGCAGAGTACAAGTACAGGGACAACGAAATGCAGTTGGCGTTCTAACCAGAAGTGCAAATGTGCGATAAAGGTGAGGGTTGAAATGCAGGAATGCAGAATAAGGTGCAGAGTGCAAAATTGAAAAACATGAAAGTGGCAGTAGTTATTAAAGTGACGGTAATTAACGGTAATTGGCCTGGTTTGGCCTTGTTCGACCCGGTATGGCCTGGTTTGGCCTGGTTCGGACCGGTATGGCCTGGTTCGGCCCAGTATGGCCTGGTTCGGCCTCGTTCAGCCTGGTTCGGCCTGGTATGGCTTGGTTGGGCCTGGTCGGCCTGCTTTGGCCGCTCTCAACTCTTCTTTGAATGGTTTGAGAATTTGTAAAGATAACTTGAGATTTTGAGTTTGAGTGAAGTACAAAATATAAGCAATACATGATTAGAGGCCAAATGTGTTGTTACTTACATCACCATCTAGCAGTTATGGTTTGTCATCACTCTCTTTTTGTAGATTCAAATTCATAATGTTTATCAGCCTTATTCACCAGCAGCCATCTTGGTTCTAAAGACTTTGTTGTAGAACCAAGATGGCCGCCAGTTGAATAGCGCCCTTGGCAGCCTGTTTGATGCTGTCAACCAAACATATTCACTCTCAGGTTGCCATAAATAACAGTAGGAAAGTAGGAAAGGCAGCCACATGATCTTATAGCATCAAACCACCAACAACATCCTGCCTCGCTGTTGTTAAACTGGCCACGTGTCACATTCATGCTTGTGTTTTCAATCTCTGTTTTGTTTTGTCTGAAGCATTTTTTTTTGCATACACTCCTGTCAGCCCATGCTGAGCCATCCCTGGAAGGAGGGCTCCTCCTCCAGGTGTCTCTGGGTCTTGGGGAGTTTTCCTGGTGTTAGCATGGTGTCACACACTGTGGAGCCCTTTGATAAGACCTGGGATTACCCAGTGCCAGTACCCATCAGCCAGTCTCTATGCTAGGGTTAGGCTTATCTTATCTTGCCGTAAGGAAAAAGCATGTTCCCTGTCCATCTGGGATGGTCATTGCAGCACACACCTGGGCCCCTGACCAGCGCCTGGGCCCCTGACCAGCATCTGTGGCGTGCTAAGTGGGCCAAGGCCTCTTCAGTCCCCCCTCAATGATTAGCCAGGCCAGCGTGTCACCGCCACGTCACGGCTCCAACCCTCGGTGCTTCGAAAAGCTTCTGTGGTTGATGGGGTCGTCGGCACTTCCTTTTGAACTTGAATGCAATGATGAACACTCGGTGTCTTCCGTGTCTTCAACTTTGTTTATAGTGTGCCTTCTGCCCAAACCGGCATTACGACATTGTTTGGCGTGGTAATCAAACAAGAAACAAGGATGATAAAAATGCATGATGATTTGAGAAGTTGATCAAAGCGCATTACTTGCTGATGAAGGCACAGTACAGGTAAGGTTCAGGATGTCGTTTTACCATGTACACCTGTCGTCTGCATGTATTTACTCTAGACTTTTTGTTCATGTTTCAATATAGCGTGTGTGTGTTAACGTTGCATGCTTATAGTCTGCCAAAAAGTTGGTAGACAAGTTGGAAATCCTCAATTTACAATTCCTCAAAATACATGGCAGATAGAACACTAAATAATAATAAGTACATCTAAAATAATTCAAATGTTCCCCAGAGAGGGATATAGCAGAAAAACAACCTGTTGGAGAAGGAAAAATATTGAATGATTCTCAATTCTCGTACTACGCAGCAGATCAGTGATGTTCAGCAGAGGGGCACATAGCATCAAAACGAGTGAGTGTTTTTTTTTTTTTTTTTTTTTATATTTAAGATTTTTATTGCTTTTTCACAATCATAATAACAGCGAAAGGCAAAGACAAATAACAATACAAGACAAAGACGAGGGAAGGGGGGGGGGGGTGTGCGTCAGTTAAATATATTTAAATATACATTAAAATACATCTAAAAAGATATTAAATATACATTAAGGTTCTCATAAAGTCCAAGGGGCCTTGCAGAACACTAGGCCTCTCTAGTGGATAGAGAGACAAGGCAGCCTGTTCCATAGCAAGGATGTCCATAAAGTCATTTCGCCAGAGATCTATACTGAAGCAGTTGTTTTTGCGTTCCTTCCAATTAAGGATAATCCTTTTTGCCACCAAGAAAGCAAGTGAGAAGATATGTTGTATATTTCTTGACTGTATACCATCAATATCAACTCCAAATAGATACATAATTGGACAGAGTGTAATCCCAGTATTGAGTACAGAGGTTAAATCATTAACAATATCTTGCCAGAACTGTTTAACAGCAGAACAATTCCATAGCATGAGTGTCCCCACCGAACCAAAGCCATGCCAGCACATATTTGACACAGAAGGGTCCATTTTACTCATTGTTTCAGGGGTCATGTAAACCCTGTGGATTATTTTTAACTGGATCATTTTATTTCTGATGCATTTTGAGATGGTTGTACTATTTCTAAGTGCTGCATTCCATTGTGATTCAGAGATAGACAGACCCATGTCACGTTCCCATTGACATTTATTTTGTGTATTTATACATGGATTCATTGCAGACAGTAATTTATACATGGTAGACACAGTGCCTTTTCTTTTTATGGTTGCTATTAGTTTGTTCTTGGACAATAATGATTTAGTGATGGAGTAGATTCAGTTATACGTCAAAAAGTTAGAATCTGTCAACCCAAACTGTGCTTTTAAGTTATTGAAAGTTATAATTTTCCCATTGTCTATAATTTGTCCCACCTGATTTAAGTTTTTTCCACAAAAGGATTTTGCCACAGTGGACGTGAAGGTAGTGAATATCCATTAAAGGACAGACGCTTATGTAGGACAGTCACTATTTCACATGAAAACTTCAACACTGGGTTCTTCAATCTGTTTTTTGAAGGGTTGTACCATAAATGTTTTAATGTTAACAACTCATTATTATATTTTGAAATTAATTGTTCTTCCAGCCATTCCCAACTTCCAATCTGTCTTTCTGTATTGTATGCCCACTGCAAAGGATATCGTGAGTTGAATGCAATGTAGTACTGGTAGATGTCAGGTAGACCTATTCCACCACTAGACCGTGATTTAGTTAGTTTTTTCTGACTAATTCTGGGTTTTTTGTAGTTCCAAAGGAATCCATTAAGTATTTTATTAACTTCCTTAAACCAGCTAGAGGGGAACTTTAGTGGGATAGAAGACATCAGAAAAGTCAACCTGGGTAGAAGATTCATCTTAATTATTTGTGATCTGCCCCAGAGTGATAAAGTTAGCACGGTTCATCTCTTGGTGTCCTCCCTCATAGTCTTTAGTAAATCGGGAGCATTTAATTCAACCATTTTGTCGATAGGGGCCTGGATCCTAATTCCCAGGTATTTCATTCCTTTTGATTTCTAGCTAAAGGGGGCAGTGCCTCGATGCGATTGAAAAGTTAAATAGTTGAGGGGGATGGCTTCATTTGATTATGATTAACTTTATAACCAGAAAGTTTCCCAAAACTATCTATGGTCTTTAACACCTGTGGAATTGACTGGCATGGTTTTGATAATAAAATATCATCCGCGAAAAGATTGACTTTGTATTCATAATCACTGACTCTAATACCATATATATCCTTTTGTGCTCGTATTGCGCACACTAGCGGTTCAAGTGCCAGAATGAAAATTAGAGGGCGCACAGTACAGCCCTGGCGAGTAGAACGAAAAAATTCAAAAGGTTTGGACTTAATGCCATTTGTTTTTACAGTGGCAGTTGGCTTAAAGTACAGTGACCTAATCCAATTCATGATCATTGATCCACATCCATACTTGAGCAGGGCGTAAAACAGGTATTTCCATTCTACTCGGTTGAAGGCCTTTTCGGCATCCAGCGGAGAGGAGAGGCCTCTGCCTCGTACATTACCTGAAACAACCTTCTCATATTGTTGGACGCATGGCGGCCTTTTATAAACCCAGTTTGGTCAACATGGATCAATGAGGGAATGACCGTTTCAATTCTCATAGCGAGAATCTTGGCGAATATTTTATAATCCGTGTTTAGGATGCTCAATGGTCTATAATTACCAATTTGGAGGTGATCTTTGCCTGGCTTTGGAATCAGAGATATAAATGACAAGTGAGTGTTTTGACGAGTGAGTGTCGGTCCTTAAGTCTCGGGTACGCTTTAGAAGCATTTTCTTGTCATTTATTGAAAGTATCTGATCATCCCGACGGTAATCCAAAGTAAGTAAGTCCACTGCTACGTCTCCCCTCCACCCCCAGCAGGGGGTGGAGGGGAGACGTAGCTGTGGATGTAGCTGTGTAAATATGTAACTAATATGTAACTTCTGTCTTCCACTCACTCCCCTCCAACAACTGGCTTTACCCCAATGTTGCTTTACACCGCACCCTGCATTTAAATTGTACCTTCACCAACCTCGTAAATGCTCCATCAAATGGGACATCTAAAGATATCATCTCCCTGATGATTATATCTATAAATAACTAATATTGAGCGGGGGCGGGGCATGCACCTCTACACCAATCACCTGCTTTCGTTCACTTTCCGCCCTCCGCCTGAAATTTTCCAGGCTGTGGCTCGCTCTCCATTCAAGGTCCACTGTGACCATACAGACACTCTGTGTGATTAAAAGAACATTCTAGCCTTCATTATTCATGTGCCCTGGCCTCCCGAGGCACAACGCTCCGCTTTGTGGACCGCTCACCCCGGTACCACCGCAGGGCCGCGCCGGGCCCATGGCGCCGCTGCAAGACTGGTGTTGCAGTGGAGCAGGACTGTGCCGGCCCTGGCTATGGGTTAGCATGCTTGGGGGGGGGACGCGGGCGGTCCTTTAAGTCTAGGGTACGCCGATCACTTCAGAAGCATTTTCTTGCCATTAATTGAAAGTATCTGATCATCCCGACGGTAATCCAATCAAATGCCCGGGACATAGAGGGACTGAAAGGCGGTATCTGTGGCGCTCACAGGCCTGCAGAAAGCCTGTCAAATACTGAAGCCCGTCTGTCTACCCTACGTACCCGGGTACCTGTGTGCGCTCTGCCCGTGCACCTATCGCACATGACCGGAGTCCTCCTCCAGGCGAGGCAGAGCTACTGCTAAAGCTAGCCAGCTAGTCCCATGTTTTGGGTGAGTGGCGTCGCGTGGTGGGGATTTCACCTTCTAATCTAATGTACTCTGGTGGATTTTTCTCTCCAAATTGCCTACTCAAGCTTTAGCGCCGTTGAGAAATTAGCATGTCCCTGCCCTGTTTCCTCGCCACCACAGTCCCCCAGGTTTTTGAATGGCGCGCACACACACACGAAACGTCAGCTGCTTACGTTACACGCACACGCATAAGCAAGACGGTGTTGGATTGCACGTCAACGCGCTTGGGGAATCTGACGCTCGCTACGTTACAGAGACGGTGGACACCGGGGCGGCCCTCCTCAGGGCGTCTCTGGTGTCCCGAACCCGGCTTCAACTCAGCCTGAAAACAGGGTCAGTGTGTACGCCCCCCCCCCCCCCCGACCCCCCAGCACCCACCCAGTGCAGCTTTAACTCACAGTCCAGGGCCGGCGAAGTGTTTCCCTAACAGTTAATCTCTTCCTCACACAAAGGGGCAGATTGTCATGACGCCAGCTTTGTAGCAACATGCTAATCTGTCCACTTCATGTGCGTTTCACTTGTTTTTTTCCACCTCCTTCAACGTTTTGGAAAATGTGATACTTGCTCGTAATCGTAAAGTTACCATGACTCACCATCAGGACCTAACGGGTATTTGGCATATCTCATATGTGTCATATTGTTATGATGTTTGTTTAAAAAAAAAAAAAGGTGCAAAACAGGCGAATCAAAATACTGAGAATTGTTTTGTTCGTGGCCGAGGGAGCAACTAACTCAAAAAGGTATTTCCCTCCCTCCATCCCTTTCTGTCCCTCCCCCCCCCACCCCCTCCTCTCCCTCCCTCCCCCCCCAACCCCCTCCTCTCCCTCCCTCCGCCCACACCTCCTCCCGGTCCTTTCTGCTGTCACATGTCCCTTTCACAGTGTAGAAAACTTTGTGGATCAGGACAGACTTAACACAGCGACCCTGCCTCCAGCTGCAGCACCCCACCCAGCCAGCCAGTGGGAGAGAGAGAGAGAGAGGGAGAGAGAGCTAGCTGCAGACTGCAGAGAGAGAGAGAGAGAGCGGGAGAAGACACTTTGCAAGCCTCTCCCAGACAACCTCACGCTGTGATTCCATAGAGAGGCAGCCGGCGACTGACAACGAGAGAGAGAGAGAGACCCCGAGGCTCTGTTTACAGTGAAGGTCTCTCGACCGCGGCCCTTAGGATGGCAGAGAAGCAGCTCCGGGTGAGTTTACGCACACACACACACACACACACACACACACACACACACACACACACACGGGTTGGCCCCTGTGTTCATTTCATTCTACCCAGCGTACATGTGAATTTCCACCTTGGGCGATCGTTAAAGTCTTGCCTTACATGGCTACCAATAAATGTCTTTCTTGGAAGCATGTAACTTCTCATGCATACTAAACTAGATTCATGCACACACACACACACACACACACACACACATGCACCTGTGTTGCTGCAGGAGGTGAGCATTCTGTTGTGGCTGACAGTGGTGACTGTGGGGGGGGTCCCAGAAGTTGGAGGGAAAAGTTATATAAAGATTGTGTGTGTGTGTGTGTGTGTGTGTGTGTGTGTGTGTGTGTGTGTGTGTGTGTGTGTGTGTGTGTGTGTGTGTGTGTGTGTGTGTGTGTGTGTGTGTGTGTGTGTGTGTGTGTGTGTGTGTGCCTGTGTGTGTGTGTGTGTGTGTGTGTGTGTGCCTGTGTCCACCTGTGTGTACACTGTGTTTTCTGTTTAAATGGGGTTCTGTGGGGTTGAGTCAACATCCCCCCCAGGACAGATTGCCCCGGGTCCCAGGTTCAGATAGTGCAGGTTCTGGGCAGAGAGAGCTCCCCAGAGTCCACAGTCCATGTTCCCCCCGGGGTTCAAAGGGACCAGTATATTGATTCACGAGATGTGTGCTTTTGAGCGATGGCTTTCTGTATAATTTGCCCCTTCTCCGACTGTGCATGTGTGTGCACGTGCAAGCACACGCACAACCACACACAACCACGCACACCAACACACACCAACACACCCAAGCGGTTTCACTACGTATTCCGAAAGCCTTCCCTCCCTTGTTCATAGTGAACGAGTTATGTTGATTCATTCACCCCCTTGACTTAACTTGCCTTAACTTGTACCGTGCGAGTGTCTTTGCAGAGTTAATTAACTTGCTCTCGTTCACACGCCGAAGCAGTGTAGCCGCCAACACTGCGACTGTTCCCGTTCGTCCGTGGTGACCTTCCCAGTGACTCTGTGGCCCAGCGTTTGGCAGCAGGTGGCGGCTGGGGGTTCCGGCCTCGCGCGGCCGCACCACGGCCACCACCGGCCCCCGGGGTCCGAGCAGTCGGCCGTCCTATAAGTGTTCATCCAGGGGCGTCGTCAGTCAACCTCACTTTGCGGCTGATCGGATCGAGCTTCATCCAATCGGCGCGAGTTGCCGCTGCCGTCGTCATGGAAATGAAAAAACTCATTCCAAAGCGGTACAAATAATATTAGAGCAACGGATTCATCGAAGAAATGTCAGACTCTGCACTTCCTGCTTTAGCCTGCTTTTGGGGCAGCCGGCCTACTGGTTAGGGCTTTGGATTTGTAACCGGAGGGTGGCCGGTTCGAACCCCGACCAGTGCGCATGGCTGAAGTGCCCTTGAGCAAGGCACCTAACCCCTCACTGCTCCCCGAGCGCCGCTGTTGCAGGCAGCTCACTGCATCGGGTTTAAGTGTGTGCTTCACCTCACTGTGTGCTTCACCATCACTGTGTTCTGAGTGTTCCACTAATTCACGATTGGGTTAAATGCAGAAGACCAAATTTCCCTCACGGGATCAAATCAGTAATTCTTCAACTTCAACTTCTTCAAGCCATTCGTTCCCTCGCGGGCCGGGGTGAGTGAGGCTGGGTGAGGGCATCTTGCCCCAAGGACACTAGTACAGGCAGGGCTTCGAACCCGAAACCCTTTGTCTGCCAAACAAACCACTACACTGTCGTGCCCCCTTTTTTTTTTTTTTTAATTGAGCTTGAGGCTCCAGAAGCCTAAATATTCAGCTTCTGCTCACAAGGGGACAACTTAGGGATTTTTTTATGTCCCAGCAGGTTCCTGATTCTGGTGGGCCAGTCGGAGCTGAACATTAAGACAAAGATGATGTGGATAATAGTTTGTGTGTCCTGAAAGCCTATTGTGTGTGTGTGTGCGTGTGCGTGTGTGTGTGTGTGCGTGTGTGTGTGTGTGTGCGTGCGTGTGTGCGTGTGTGCGTGTGCGTGTGTGCGTGCGTGCGTGTGTGTGTGTGTGTGTGTGGAGGGCTTGGTAGTCATAGCCTGCTGTCAGCCAGACCTTTCAACAAGATTTTCAAATCGCCGTGTGAGTCCATTGTGATTCTTTTAATATGCAGATGGAGAACGCCTTTGCTTTATGTCACAGGGAGAAAGTGAAATATTTGCCCCTGGCTGCCCGAGCTTCCTGCAGGAGCAGGGCCTTTGGGGGGGTGTTCGCCATTCGTCTGATTGAGTTTTAAGTGTTCTTTAGATCTCTTGACACATCTTGTTTACCTCAGGTCAGGAGTGGGCTGGGCTTCCTCTCGGAGGTTGGGACACCGTTGACGGTCACTGGCGCTCATCGCCATGACCACCAATCACTTCCCCCCCCCCCCCCGAGCCCCCCGCCTCCCCGGCGTTGGTCAGAGGCCCCAGCACCTCCGCGGGAGTTCTCCCTGGCCCGGCGTGTTGCTCAGGGATTTAACCACGGTTGAGGTTTGTTTACCAGCCTCAGAAGTGAGCCTATAAGTCTATCTTAATTCTCTCTTGTTACCGTTCTACTCAAAGTAAAAGTCCCTGTTACCTTTCTTCTCAAAGTAAAAGTCCATGTTACCTTTCTTCTCAAAGTAAAAGTCCCTGTTACCTTTCTACTCAAAGCAAAAGTCCCTGTTACCTTTCTACTCAAAGTAAAAGTCCCCATTACCTTTCTACTCAAAGTAAAAGCTCTTAGTCTTCGGCGTTTCAGTAAAAGTGCAGCGTGTTCAAGTGTAATTAAAGGTGAAGGAGGTGGGGCGTAAAGTTCTTGAGTAGCTGTGCTTCTAACAGTACTTTTCCTGGTCCATAAAGTTCTGCAGCATGAACATATTTTTTGACAACAATGGATGCTGTACATCCTTATGTACCTTAGGATCTCTGGCTGTGCATACCTGCTCTGTTTCTGTCCTGGACTCTACATCTATTCTTAGTTTCAGTGATGGTAGCTGACTTGACTTTTGGAGGCTGTTTCTTCACGGCCTTCAAGGTTTTAGTGTACGGTATTTATTGCGTTTGTGTTGATCTGGAGTAAACAAATGATCGACCAGAGGAATAATACAAATAGCTAACGGCCCCTCACACACACACACACACACACACTCACTCACACACACACACACACACACACACACACACACAAATTGCCTCACCATTACACATGCATACACAATAGTATCTCACACACAAAATAATAGCCTTGCCATAAAACACTAACACACACATACACACATGCAATAATGGCCTAGCATACACACAATAGCATCACAGACACACACACACACACACACACACACACACACACACAGTGGTGCTTTCATGCGTTGTGACCATTGGGGCTGTCGTCTTGGTTGGAGACAGTGATGTCATGGCTTGCTCTGAAGACAAAGCAGTGGGACACGGGAGTGAGCAAGGTCCTCCACCCGTTCTCCCCCAGCAGCAGTATGATTCACTGGTTCACTCTGGGCCCTGAAGAACGCCCCGTTTTACCCCATCCATTCTCCACCCGTCTCTCTGTCTCTTCCAATCCGAACAATATTGTGACCATTTGTTTTGTCTCGGTCACCTTTAAAAATGCCCCCCCCCCCCCCCCCCCCCCCGGGTGGAGGTCCAGATGGTTAGGGCGGACAGCACCCAGGTTGTGTGTGGAGGTGATAAATATCCACAGACAACAAGCGGGTGCCGGTGGGCCGGAGAGGCCGGGTGGTGTTGCCGGGCCCTGCCAGGGCGGCCCTCTCTGTTCTCCCCCGCTCTGTTTGTTACCTCCCCCCCCCCCCCCCCCCCCGGAGGAGGTGTGTTTTATATTGCTGCTGGAAGGCCCGTCCGGGGGCCGCACAGGCCAGCAGATGGTCTCCTGGCACGGGCAGCTCTGCTCCGTCACCCCCCCCCCCCCCGTTTATTTATTGTTATTGTATGACTCGCACGCCGTCCACTCTACCTCAGGGTCCGCTTCCAGCTTCCTCTATTGGAGGAGAGGGGGGAGAGGGGGGAGAGGGGGAGGTGGTGGTGGGAGGAAGGAGGAGGAACCAGGAAGGGGAGGGGACCGACTTGGTCCATAGTTCTGGGGTCTCCCCGGGGTCTTTTGTCCCCCTCCAAAAAACCCGGGAGTCCCCACCCCACCCCCCCACCCCCCTTTTCTCCCTCCTCAAACCGCCAGAAATAGTGGAGGGAAAAAAAGTGACTTTTTGTTCACCTTCTTACGGGGGGGGGGGGGCGTGTTGGTGTCTCCACATCATACACTCTCAACCCCACGCTGTTGTGCAGAGAGCAGAGATCTCTCCCCGACACGTTCATCCTGGATCCCTTGCATCACTCTGTCTCTCTCTTCGCTCACACTACAGCTACGCGATGATGTCAGTGCCCTCCCTGGAATCTCCAGGGATTAAATCGTGGTGTCCACCACTAGGAGCTTCGTCTTTGCTCTCTAACACCCCGGGGAACGTGAGCGTGAGGAACCAGATGTGACGAGGAGAACTAAGGTGTTCTAAGGGTTCTTTGTTATCCAGGAATGTGGCGGCCATAAGCTGCCGTGACCCCAGTGTGTGTGTGTGTGTGTGTGTGTGTGTGTGTGTGTGTGTGTGTGTGTGTGTGTGTGTGTGTGTGTGTGTGTGTGTGTGTGTGTGTGTGTGTGTGTGTGTGTGTGTGTGTGTGTGTGTGTGTGTGTGTGTGTGTGTGTGTGTGTGTGTGAGCCAGAAAAAGCATGGTGAGAGATGAGATGCAGCGTGGCGGTGATGATGGTGATGTGTTTGGGGGCCGCGGCCCAGAGATGGCTTGTGCCCCCACTGTGGTCATGGGGGGCGCTGCCTGGCGTCGCATTTGGGGCCACAGATTAAATTGGGGCCCCCACCCCATGCACCTTGTTGAGATGTTCAATGGGAGTTTAAGTTGGTGTGTGTGTGTGTGTGTGCGTGTGCGTATACAAGTTGAATTAGTGCTCTCTGTTGTTCTTCTCTGCTCTTGATGAAGATGAGATGGAGTTTGAGAATGTATGGCTGAAGATTGTCTGCTCCTATTAAATCCTTACAGCAGTAAGTGATGTTGTTAGCGTTTACAGTATCTCCAGCTTTTTGTCCGAGGTTCACTTCATGATTTGCGGTCAATAGTTTTAAGCGGTCTTTCTCTTTCTCTCTCTCTCTTTCTCTCACATTTGCTTCCTCTCTTTCTCCCTGTCTGCCTCTCTCTCTCTCTCTCGCTCTCGCTCTGTGTGCTTATGTAAGGAACATATTGTCAGCAGAGCTCAGCGCTACTCAGAAACTGTGTCGATTGCCGCTGGCGGGGGAGAGAGGGGGGGGGGGGGGGTTGTACAAACAGATGTAAACAGATAAGGAGAGGGGGGGGGGGGGGGCAGCTGACCACTGACCTGGAGCGGCCAGCTGACGGGGGGGGGGGGGGGGGTGGACTCATAGGACTGCCAGTTGTCCACGGCTCCATCAAACGCCTCCACCCTCACCTCCACTCCTCGGGCCTTCAACCTTGCCTTAAGTTACACCCACCCACACCTCTGTCCTCTCCTCAGTCCGTTCATCCGCCCAGCGCCCGGACCTTGACACTGTCGCCCAGTGGAAGGTTGGAGAAGGCTGTGGGGCACGGACACGCGGTCAAACAAACACGCTCACAGAAAACGGGTTCTCAGAGCTTTTCCTTTTTTTTTCCTTTTTTTTCCCGCTTGGGCTGATAATGAAAATGTGTTCAGTGGTTTTCTGTCTTTCTTTCTTCCCTCCAATTCTCCTCAACTCTTTCTCTATTGGAGGAGATAACAACACAAAAAAAGCCAACAACGTAAGAGTCCTGCTGTTATGGCGACACAATGGCTGCACCGCTGCCCATAGTTTCACCAACATCCCTGCAGACGTGTGTGTGTGTGTGTCTGTGTGTGTGTGTGTGTGTGTATGTGTGTGTGTGTGTGTGTGTGTAATGTATGTGTCACCCCATACATTTATAATTTCTCTCACTCACTCACTCAGTGCCAGAAGAAAACTTTGTTTGAAAGGAAACACTAAATGTGTCTGTGGGGTTTGGCGCTGGCCCGTGGCCAAACCCACGTCAGACGTCGTCACCTCGTCTTCGTCATCCCCATCATGCTTGGATTCATGCCTTCATCTTCGTCGTTCTCTTACCCTGTCTTCGTGGCCACGTGTAGTTCTCTGGGTGTTGGTTGATCACGAGGAGCGCACGGAGGAGCCCACACAGGAGACATGCAGAGGGAGAGGTGGAGTGGACCGTCAGTCTGAGGGAAACAGACACACAGCAAACATAATGACATGCAGCCCAGGGACCCCCCAAACCCCAAGGGACACCGCAGGGCGTCTGTTGGGGTCGGACCCCCAAACACAAAGATAGACAGCAGACAAACGGCACCCATGCAACATATTGGCCCATTCTGATCAGATGCTATGGGACGATATATAAATCATTTTATTTGTCATGCCATCAGCAACACTAGTCGTCACCAACATTAGAAGTGCCTTCACTGAAACTGATATTACTAGTGGCACACAGCACACATTTAGGTTACATTATCTCAGCTGATCCACGTCGATGGGGTCAAACACACTGTCCTCTCCTCCTCCTCCTCATCAACTTCATCACCACTTCTTCATCTGCTGTGGTGGTGTTTGGTGACACGTGCCTGTGTCTGTCACATGGCATCTGGGCCCCATATGTGAGTTAGACCTGAAATAAAAGGAATATGCTGTGTACTTTTTCCAGCCCGATGTGTCGCCGTGCCCCTCCCCCCTGCCCCCCTCTCTGCAGTGAGGCCGCCGCTCTGTCCCCCAGGGGGTGAGGGGTGAAGTGTGGGGGGGGGGGGGGGGGGGGGGGGGGGGTTGAAGCCTCACGCTATTTATACAGGATGGACAGCTGGGGCCCCTGCAGCCAATGCACAAAAAAAGAGAGGGAGAGTGTGTGTGTGTGTGTGTGTGTGTGTGTGTGTGTGTGTGTGTGTGTGTGTGTGTGTGTGTGTGTGTGTGTGTGTGTGTGTGTGTGTGTGTGTGTGTGTGTGTGTGTGTGTGTGACGTCAGGATTAACCAAGCATTTGAAACATCTCTCTGTTGCTCTATAACTGTTTTTACTCACTTATTTTCTCTCTCTCTCTCTCGCTCTCTTGCTCTCTCTCTCTCATGCGTGCATGTATAGATATATTCTGTCTGGGGGTCTCAGGTCTGTGGTCCAGAATGTCGCTGCGTGGCCCCGGGTGACCCTCAGGTCCCCTCAGGTCAACTGCTCAGGTCAACTTGGCATCGTCCTGATGAATGATATGGACTCCTGTCTTTCTCGTCAGAGAGCGAGCTTGCTCCCTTCTCTCTCTCTCTCTCTCTCTGTCTCTGTCTCTGTCTCTCCATATCTGTCGGTCTGGCCGTCCCTCTCTTCATTCATTTCCTTTTTAAGTGTTGTTTTACTTGCCTTTTATCTCTGTTCTCTACATTGCATTATTTTATCCTAATTTATTTTTCTGCCAGTGCTCCCTTCTCTGGATTTGAACTCTCTCTCTCTCTCTCTCTCTCTCGCTCTCGCTCTCGCTCTCGCTCTCGCTCTCTCTCTCTCTCGCTCTCTCTGTTAGGAGACCACCAGATGGTTACCTATTTCAACCGACCGCATATCTCCCCAAAATCGTTCTGTCCTTTTGTCCCGCAGGCCAAGGCCTGCTGTCCCCCCCCCCAGAGCATTGAACCACACAGCAAACTCCCCCTCGTATGTCTACAGCCTCTTCCTCTGAGTGACATAGCGGGCGTTCTCCATGGGGCTGTGTGGACACTGCACTGTGACAGTGGTGCACGTCTCTCTCAGAGGCCCGTGAAGGTGGTCTGTGGACACTGCACTGTGACAGTGGTGCACGTCTCTCTCAGAGGCCTGTGAAAGTGATCTGTGGACACTGCACTGTGACAGTGGTGCACGTCTCTCTCAGAGGCCTGTGAAGGTGGTCTGTGGACACTGCACTGTGACAGTGGTGCACGTCTCTCTCAGAGGCCTGTGGAGGTGGTCTGTGGACACTGCACTGTGACAGTGGTGCACGTCTCTCTCAGAGGCCTGTGGAGGTGGTCTGTGGACACTGCACTGTGACAGTGGTGCACGTCTCTCTCAGAGGCCTGTGAAGGTGGTCTGTGGACACTGCACTGTGACAGTGGTGCACGTCTCTCTCAGAGGCCTGTGGAGGTGGTCTGTGGACACTGCACTGTGACAGTGGTGCACGTCTCTCTCAGAGGCCTGTGAAGGTGGTCTGCGGACACTGCACTGTGACAGTGGTGCACGTCTCTCTCAGAGGCCTGTGGAGGTGGTCTGTGGACACTGCACTGTGACAGTGGTGCACGTCTCTCTCAGAGGCCTGTGGAGGTGGTCTGTGGACACTGCACTGTGACAGTGGTGCACGTCTCTCTCAGAGGCCTGTGAAGGTGGTCTGTGGACACTGCACTGTGACAGTGGTGCACGTCTCTCTCAGAGGCCTGTGGAGGTGGTCTGTGGACACTGCACTGTGACAGTGGTGCACGTCTCTCTCAGAGGCCTGTGGAGGTGGTCTGTGGACGGAAAACTTGAATCCACTCACCAACTTCTACAAATCGTTTTTAGGTTTTAATTTCACTGTGCTGATTTTTAGTTCTATCATCCTTTTCTCTTCCTTTCTGGTTCCCTCTCCTCCTTCATCCTAACACATCTCGTCTCCTCTCTCCTCAGTGCTCACTCTCAGAGAGAGAGAGAGATGAGATCTCAAACCCTTTAAATCACAGCCTGACATCACATTGCATCAAAGCCAAGCCTAACCCGGGCCGATGAGATATGAGGTTAATTACGGTGAAGGACAGATATGTAGATCCAGGAGGAAGGAATGAGATGAACGAACAATTAATCAATCTCATATGGGAAACGAGGCTGCCCAGGGTCACTGGAACTGGACACCTATTTCAAAAAATCAAGAAGCAAATATCTACATTCACAATATCATTGGATGAAATGCATGAAGTCAATGCAACGTTTGACACAGTGGAGGTAGACAGTGACAGTATATGCTGCACCATTGAAGCCACATGTTATTGAGCTGTGTAGCTGTTTGTTAACCTGGCTAATCTTGTTAATCAGATTGTCTCATGTTGAACAAACAGACACTGACATCCTTTCCTGTCTATGGAAAAAAAATGTGGTGACATTTGTAAAAAATAAATAAAAAAAGAACATAAAAGCTTTTAGTGCTTTAGGAGGGGAAAAGCTATCAAAGACATTTAGAATGATTCATATAATCTTTTGAATGTGTGTGTTTGCACGAAGGCTTCCATAAAAGCAAAATGTTCACGGTTGCACAATATTCCTGTCTGTGTTGACAACGCTGGTCTGTGTGAAACACCCAACAGTTGTAACTTTGCAACACGTTTATTAGACGGTAAGGCAACACGTAACATTGAAATACATTTCGGACACGATTCAGCCAGCTCCACTGTCCTCTTGCCAACTGACGCTCCCATGTTCTTGCGTGTTTGCCATGGCAACGCTGTCACATCCAGGCCGCGGCGGGAAGCTCTCGTCAGCTAGCTGCACGCTAACAATGTAGCGGCCGGTAGCCTCCGCGCCCTGATCTCCCTGCTGGGGAGCTGTCGGCCTCAGCGGTTCTCCTGTGTGCGGGGATACATGCAGAATACCGCCGTCGTAGTGTTCTACCATTGTAAACTAGTGCGTGAGATAGATGGACAGACAGTTATACTTTATTGATCCCAAGCTGGGAAATTACAGTGTAGCAGCAGCATTACACACAGTAACACCACAAAGAATTAAAGAATAAAATGCAATGTAAAAAAAATTATAAAAAATGTATAAATAAAAATAAAAATGTTTTGTAGTGCAAGATAAAAAAAATAAAAAAAGATATATATATAAGGTGCAGTGAACTGATGTCAGCCACTGAGTCCTGGCTGACATCTCGGTGCTCACTGCCCAACTCATCTTGACCCAGTGTCTTTATAGGTGTTGCGCTGTGTTCAAGGCTGCACAGAGCTGTTTTTCATTTTTGTTCCCTTCTGGGTTGTTTAGTCATCAAAAGGCATCGTCTCTCATTACACGTGGGTTACTCTGTTGGGTTTCAGTGGATATAGTCGTGGTTATAATTGAGGATTAATTCCAGGTTCTGTCACCATTAGCTGCAATGAGTATTGGCAATATGTCTGAAAGTTAATGAGAAAGCCTTTGGGGAGGAGTTGATCTGTCTCTCTTGCGCTTTCTCTCTCTCTTTGCCCTTTCCTCCATCTCACTCTCTCTCTCTCTCTCTCTCTCTCTCTACCTCGTACCTCTACTCTCTACCTCTGCGCTGCCTGCCTGTTTGTTCCCATGATGAATAAAATCTGATTTAATCAGCTGTCCTTTTTCTGTTGCTATGGCTTTGAGCTCTACACACACACACACACACACCCGGTTATAAAACATATTCATACTTAAATAAATACTAAATCACACAAGCATACCCAAACACACTCTAATACCATCACACACACACACACACACACACACACACACACACACACACACACACACACACACACACACACACACACACACACACACGCACACATTTGAGTGGTGTCAGATGAATAGGAGCCCGAGCAGACATCCATACTGTCAGGGCCTCTACAATGGCCTGGCCCCCTGCACAGGTTCCTGTGAGCCCAGCCCCAGCCCTCCCCAGCCCCCCCAGCCCCAAATGAGGACCGTGAAACACTATTGTTTGTTCAGTGAGGGGTCTCTGATGACCCCCCCCCCCCCCCCCCCCCCCCCAACACACACACACACACACCACCTCCAAGATAACAGGATAACGAGAGAGATGAGGCTTGCGTGAGAGAGGGAGAGGATTGTCTTTGAACCGCGTGCATCGCAGAATGATTAACTGAAGACGAGGGTGTGGCAGTGTCACTGGCAGTAATGGGTTAAATGATTTCTGAAGGGTTGATCTGCGGTTCGTTGGCTGAAGAAGGATAAATGTGAGAAGCTTAACTTGAACGAGCGTTGTGTCGACATTCATAGCGCTGGGCTCTGTGGCGGTGTAGCGTATCAAACCACGTCAGTCCTCCTTTGTGTCCTCTTTGTTTTAGAGGGTAACACTGCAATTTACTCGGCTCTCAACTGTGATGTACAGTTTGTTTATAGCCACCGTTTTTTTGGTGTGTAGAGAAAGACAAACTATATCCCTAAACGATTGTCCTCCTCAAAAGACGACTGGCTCCGGTCCCAACAGAGGAGGAGAAAAGCCAACTTGTTGTGGATCAAAATGAGACAAAAACTCTTGGTTGTGAATCGACCCAAGCGACAGAAAAGGCTTGTCGAAGGAAGTCTCCCCTCGCCACTATTTCAACCGCGTCGCCTATAGAAGACGTAGCAACAGGGCTTCCACTTGAGTGACTACTCCTGTCCTGGGCCGGCAGGTACCCCCCCCCCCCCCCCCCCCCGCGGCCCATACGCCTCCTCTGGCAGGAGAAAGGAGGTGAAAGGGAGG
This sequence comes from Urophycis tenuis, assembly GCA_036785325.1. Taxonomy (NCBI): domain Eukaryota; kingdom Metazoa; phylum Chordata; class Actinopteri; order Gadiformes; family Phycidae; genus Urophycis; species Urophycis tenuis. Next base: position 1,049,880 of record JAXIVH010000040.1, on the reverse strand, counting down.
CGGCTGTGGGAGCGACTCCGGCCGGACGTCAGCGTGTTTGTCCGCCCCCCCCCCGCGGCGCTTGACGGACAAATGAATGGCGTCCCGTCTGACGTGTCAGTCTGGTGTTTTAAGAAGCTCCTGTGGGGGGGGGGGGCTGGCTATCAGAAGGCCATCAGGCACCGCGCCAGTCCTCTGTCAAGCAGGGACAGGGGGCGCTAGCCACTTAGCTCGCCAGGGGTTAGCCATGCGGCAATGAAGACACCGCCCACCCGTCTCCACCCTTGTCATCGGCGTTGTTGTTGTTGTTGTGGTGGTGTGTGTACCATGTGACCGCTGGGTTCTGGGGGGGGCTTGACTTTTTTTTTTTTATATCTTATTTCTCCCCCGCCAAACCCTATTGTGATGAACTTCCCTCTCTCTCCCTTCTTTTGTCGTCCTCTCACGCCCTTTTTTTCCCTTACTTCCGCTTCCTGTCTCCCTTAATTCGCCCCCACCCCCCCCTCACACTGTTTGTGTCATTAAAGCCCCCAAGCCGTATGCCATCGGATGGGGGTGACAAAGAGCTGGGTGCTGGGTGGGTGCTAGGTGGGTGCTGCCTGGGTGGGTGGGTGGGTGCTGGTTGGGTGGGCGGGTGTCGCCGGTTTATAGAGGCGTCAATCCAAGCTGTCTTTCTTCACGAGACCCAAAACTGAGGGGCGAGCAAGGAGAAAATGCACACGGATAAAGCAAAGAATGACAACAGAAACGCACAGGGAGTGGAGGGGTGAGGAGGGGTGAGGAGGGGTGAGGATGGGTCCAGCCTCCCTCGCTGCGGCGCGACACGGCGAAGCCACCGGGGGCGTCAGGGAGACGGGGGTAGAGAGGGGGGGAGACGGGGGGGGAGGGGGGGGGGGGGGGAGGATTTGGAAGAGTCAAGTTCTCCTGAAAGAGGAACTTGTTGGTGGTCCGTGAAGTTGCAGCAGCACCACTGAAAACAAACGGAGGAAATGAGAGAGAGACCTCACGACAGAGAGATGGAGGACAAGAGGAGAGAGAGAGAGAGAGAGAGACATAGCGAACGATGGAGAGAGAGAGAGGAGAGAGAGAGAGAGAGAGAGAGAGAGAGAGAGAGAGAGAGAGAGAGAGAGAGAGAAAGGGGGGTGTCAGTGAAAGGCGCATGCACTGTTTTTTTTAAGCTGTTCAGAGAGAGAAAGAGAGAGGGAGAAAGGTAGAGAGACAAAAGCAGAGCTTGGGTAGAGAGAGAGAGAGCGTGAGGGGAAGAGAGACAGACAGAGAGAGAGAACTTGGCTCAAACAACTACCCCCCCCCCCCCCACCCCCACCCCCCACCATCACCATTACTCCGGGTGGTTTCAGTAGAAGTTGAACCCCTCGATCCCCCCCCCCCCCCCCCCCCCCCCCCCCCCCCCCGCCCGTCGCTCTGTATTCTGGCCTCGGTCCGGGAATGACAAGGAGCTATTCATCCACTGAGATTGTGGTCCCCCCTCCAGCCAATGGGGCGGTGGGATGCACTTTCTTAAAAAACAGTGAAATACAACTTGGAAGGGGACAGGGAGAGATGGAGAGAGAGGGAGGAGGAGGGAGGGAGAGAGAGAGGGAGGGAGGTGGGGAGAGGGAGACCGAGGGAGGAGCGGGGGAGGAATTTGAACAAAGTGAGGGAAGGGGAGAGATGGCTAGCGAGAACGCAGGGAGCGGGACAGCAGGAAACGGAGGGGGGGGGGGCGGGGGGGGGGGGAGCAGGCGACCATTGCCGAATGAGGGGGGAGGGAGGGAGGGAGGGAGGGAGGCGGGGAGGCGGGGAAAGGAAGCAGAGTGGCATTAGATTAAATGAGGTGAGAGTAATTCAGGCATTAATCAAGCCGGGGCAAAAGGGAGGGTGTACTTTTTTTTTTTTTTTTCCCCTCTCCTACCACCGACCCCTCCTCCCCACCTCCTCCTCCTCCTCTCCTCCTCTCACCCCCCCCCCCCCTCCCTCCCCCTCCGCCCCCCCCATCGCCCCCTTTGCTCCGCTGTGGAGAGAGCGAGAGACAAGGTGTGAATGAGGGGAAGCCAGCGTTGGAGGCTTGCAGAAGCAGGGTCACAGCATCTGAAACATGGCCGCGTCCAGCAGCGATGTCCAGCCCTCCGAGCAGGTCAGTGGTGCAGCGGTAGTGGTGCAGCGTCGCCGTGCGTGTCTGTGTGTGTGTGCTGGTTTTGCGCGCCTGTGATGCAGGGAGGCGCTACTGGTTGTGCTGGAATGGCTTGTTGTTTTGTTTTGTTTTTGTCTTCCTCTCAGGGGGGGTTGTGTTGTGTTTGTTTTGTTTGTCGCTGTGGTCGATCACGCCGCCTGGCTGTGTGGGGCTGCTGCTGCTCGACATGTCTGAGGAGCTCTGGGGTTTTGACTTTATTTTTTCACTTCCATTTCACGAGGGGGGGGGGGGGGAAGCTTAATTGGGAAAAGATTTGCTGGGCTGGGAGGAGGGAGAAAGTAGATTTGGTAACAGTTTAGTCTCCAGGCTTTAGTTCAGTCACATGTACCTCTTAGACCTGCATTCGGAAGTAGTTAGGGACGCCGTTTCCCCCTTCTTTAAGGGAGTGTATGCAAGTGCGTGCGTGCGTGCGTGCGTGCGTGCGTGTGTGTGTGTGTGTGTGTGTGTGTGTGTGTGTGTGTGTGTGTGCGCGTGCGTGCGTGTGTGTGTGTGTGTGTGTGTGTTGTGTTTCTCGGGGACCATCAAAGCAACAATTGTTGTGGTCTTTCCGCGGAGCTGCCCTGACGACCATGCAGCGTCCCCAAAGAATTGAATTCACCAAAACCATGCCATTGTTTCCAGCGCCTTATTTTTCGGCCATCATTCAAGGGGGTCTCTGACGACTCAATACCCCCCCGCGCCATGCAGGGGGGAGGGGGGGCCGCGGGGGCGCACAGCTCTTTAAAAACCCGTCCACGTGTGGAGCTCCTGAAAAGTTTTGTCAGGAGTAATTGCAG
>JAXIVH010000040.1:1006810-1046734 GCA_036785325.1 Urophycis tenuis | reverse complement strand
GCGGGGGCGCACAGCTCTTTAAAAACCCGTCCACGTGTGGAGCTCCTGAAAAGTTTTGTCAGGAGTAATTGCAGTGGGAAGGCCGGTGGGCCGAGCAGTGAGGGAACAGGCTCTGGCCCAGTCGTGTGTGTGAAAAGCCGGTGACAGATTAGAAAAGGAGAAGTTTCCAGAAAGGGGGGGGGGGGGGGGTCCGATATTTATGTCCCCACGTAGCACCTTTCGCACACACACACACACACACAATGACACACACAATGACACACACACAGTCACTCACACACACTTTCGAATTGAATAATGCGCTGCTTTTTGCGTTTAAACTCGTTCCAAACGTGCCGTTGGTCTGAAGTTCTACACCTACTTCCGTTAGAGTTACCGCAGAGAAAAAAAAACCCCACTTGTGTTCATTTGTAGCAGTGTGCACAGTCTGTTTGTGTGTGTGTGTGTTTGTGTCCTTGCAGCTGTCTTTTTTTGCTTTGCCAAAGTCTTGTCTCCTGTTTCCGTCTGCTACTCTGGAAGCCTGAGCCAGCTGCATTAGTTCTGTCCATGCACAACCACATTGGTGCACACGCACGCACGCACATGCACACAAGCGGGGAGAAATGCATGCATATCCTTACAGGATTTTTGAATGGAAATTTACCAATTTGGTTCTTTGTTTCAGTTTCACTTATGATTGTAGGTAATTTCACATTTATATCTGCAAACGTCTCTGCATAAACCAAAAATAACAGTTTTGGATTGTTTTGATGTGGTAATGTTACGCTGCCACGATCAAGTTGTAATCAAATCAAAAGATGAGAGGTTTTTTTCATTTGACTTGAAGTTGGTGACATGTGTGCGCGGCGTTCCTGCTGACCGACCCAGTGAACTCCGACCCTGCGGGCTCCTGTCTCTCCACCTGAGCTCTGGCTGGCCATGAGTGTTAATTCACCAGCTTTAGCACCCACCCTTGCTCCTTCCTACGGCTGAGGGTTTGCCTGCTGGGACACACCTTCCCTCCAGCGGTGTCGCCAGCACACTGGTCCAGTCTTTGAATATTGTGTCTGCTGTTGTTGTGTATCTATTGCCATGGCCACCATCTCTCCCCTCTATTGCTATATCAATGGCCTTCATGCCGCTCTCTCCTCCCTGTCAATATCTGTATGGTGTCTATCTCTCCTCCATAACAGCACCTCTATGCTGTCTCTATAGGGCTTGTATGTCAAACTATATGCCGTGAGTAACCTGTAGTAATTTAAAATCCTAAATAAGTGTAAATATACCTTAAATAACCTAGGCTCATCAAAACGGTACATGTCTGACATGTCTCACGTGAGAAACGCTGTTGCAGTTTCAAATACAACAATGCCTCCCCTGAAAAGATGAATTACTATTATTACTATTACTATGAAAATCACCATTAGTATCACCAACTAACATTCCTATGCCCCTCCACTTCCCAAGTGAATGCTGTCGTTGCGGTGTGACTGCCTTCCCTCTCTAGCGCTGCATACTGCTGCTGTGGTCCCTTCCTCTCTCCACCGCCTATAGCTCCTGCTCCCAGGCTCCCTGTCTCCTACATCTCCCCGTCCTTCCTATCTGAGTCTCTGCACCGCTGCTTCCCCCTGCCATCACGAGTGCCATCCATTTCAGGAACAACGTGTGCGTTTGGAGGAATATTGAGCACATCTCCATGTAGTGATGCATGCAGCACAGAGGCTGGCTGCACAACCTTCTCCCTCGTTTCCTCATATTTGGGACATTTGTTATTCTGAAAATGGCGTGGCATGGCTGACGGGTTTTCCTGTGAGCGATGGGGCTGACCGCTGGGCGGAGCGTGCTCTCAGGTCGTGCTCTCCTCAGCGTTGACTGCATGCCCGGCTGGACATCGGAGTAATAAGGTGCTCACACGGATCTATCTGGCGGCTCGCTCAAGGAGGACCTCTGATTGGCGGGGGCGTTCTCATGTTGGCGTCTGGTCGGCTGTGTGACTGTTCTCATCGGTGGAGGGATACGAAGGGAGTGATGGGGATGTGGAGGGATGTGGAAAAGAAACTCTAAACTTCTGTACCATTAACTAGTTCAGTTTGGTCAATGCTACTGTAGGCCATCAAGAGGTAGGGGACAGGGCCAGACGTGCTGGGTTTGATCCCCAATGTCCACAGCCTGCCTTCATCCCCATTGGAGGAAAGGGATACAAGCAGTAAATACGCAACTCACTAGTGGATGGTAATAGATTGTGGATATCTGGACCAGGATGCTTTCCAACACTTAACGTGTAACTCTGTAAGGGAAGCTGGCAGCATCCACACACACACACACACACACACAGCATGTCATGTGGGTGCAGGTGTGTCTGCAGTGCAGTTTCTAGAGCGGAAATGCAAAGTAGCCGTGTTTATTTTCTGCACCAAGGGCACGTCAAACAGAATGATGGGGAAGGCGAGAGAGAGGGGCTGTGTGTGTGTGTGTGTGTGTGTGTGTGTGTGTGTGTGTGTGTGTGTGTGTGTGTGTGTGTGTGTGTGTGTGTGTGTGTGTCTGTGTCTGTGTCTGTGTCTGTGTGTGTGTGTGTGTGTGTGTGTGTGTGTGTGTGTGTGTGTGTGTGTGCGCCCCTCTGTCTCTCAGTGATACCTCTAGGCTTCGGTCGAATCCACTTCACCAAGTACAGCGGCTTCCAGGCTCCCAGCTGCTCTGCAGCTGCACACAGCGAGCCTGGTGAGCACCGTGGAGGGTGGGTGGATGTGTGGACGGATGGATGTGTCAATGGATGGATGGATGGATGAATGGGTGGATGGATGCATGAATAGGTGGATGGATGGATGGATGGGTGAGTAGATGGACGGGTGGATGGGTGAATGGGTGGATAGATGGATGGGTGAATAGATGGATGGGTAGATGGGTGAATGGGTGAATGGGTGGATAGATGGATGGGTGAATAGATGGATGGGTGAATGGGTGGATAGATGGATGGGTGGATGGGTGAATGGGTGGATAGATGGATGGGTGAATAGATGGATGGGTGGATAGATGGATGGGTGAATGGGTGGATAGATGGATGGGTGAATAGATGAATGGGTGGATGGGTGAATGAATGGGTGGATGGATGGATGAATGGGTGGATAGATGGATAGATGGATGGGTGGATGGGTGAATGGGTGGATAGATGGATGGGTGAATAGATGGATGGGTGAATAGATGGATGGGTGGATGGGTGAATGGGTGGATAGATGGATGGGTGAATAGATGGATGGGTGGATAGATGGATGGGTGGATTCACTGACTGACGTTGATAATCTGCATTCAGTCCAAGTAGTCCAGTGAAAATGTGCATTGTGTGTAAAGGGGATTTAAAACAAATCGTATCATATATCATCATATATAATATCATCATCTTTACAACCGATGAGCTTTTGAGTGAAGAGTTGTGACAGCTGACTGTCAATTCAAAGTGGAGTAACAATACTGAATCACGCATGACCTGAAGTGATTCAATGCAAAGAGAGGCCAAGCGTTATATAGTCCTAGTTCTATAGAGTCCTCACTCCTTAAGTAGGGTTGTGTTACTGTCATATGTCATCAATTCGACTTGACAAACGTGGAATGTATTTGTACTTGAATGATATGGAAAAAGAGGTGATGCAGTTGACATCTGAAGCCTTTGAATGTCCTCAGAAAATGGTTTCAAGAAATAACCATAATAAAAACATTTAATTAATCAGCCTGTCAAATACTTTTTGCCACTGTCTCCGTGGCCCTGTGGTGGGCGTGGCCTCTCCCTGCCCCTGTATCTCACTGGGTTGGGCGTGTGCCATTAAGGCTTAGTCCTTAACAGCGACCCGGGTTCAATTCCAGCCTGCAGTTATCAGTATATCGTCTTCCCCTCTCTCTGCCATGCATTCCCGTCTAGTCTCTGCTGGGTCCATGAAATACAAACATAAACAAATGCCTGAAAGTGTGCCGCTTTAAATGTTTGCCTCCAAAGCCCTTAATAACAATTCTACAAAATGGTGTTATGTAACATCCCTGTTTCCATTCGCTGGGTGCCATGTGGATTTTGGGGGTGGGGGGCAGGTGGGGGGGGGGGGCGAGGGGGGTTCACCCTGGGGGCAACTAGCGATTAATTTCTCCCAAGACGGGGGTCTGTTCCTCTGAATGTCTGCCACAGCGGGGGCGGGTGCTAAATATGGTAGGCCGCTGAAAGAGAAGTCTCTGGGAGTCATTCGCGGGGGTCAGGGGTCGCGTCGGCCCTTGATGCCATTCAACACCGCGGGGCCTTTAGTCGCCGTGGTTTCAGAGATGACGTTCAGCACACTGGGGGGGCTCCGGGGCCGGGCCGCTTCCCAAAGGGAAACATGGATGTTGTCATTACTCTCTGTCAGCCATCCGTTTGGCTCTTTGTTGGGTGGCTTGAGTCACAGTGTGTGTTGGCTGTTATGTGTGACTCTGCCGTGCTGTATTGATGTGATGTATCCGTCCAGTCATAAGGAGCCTTCAGTGAGGCCAGGGGATCGTGCGCAGGGAGTCCGTCAGCCGCCACCAGGGCCATGTGCAACGTGGAGCGTTTTCAATGGATGTATTGATTGCCGTCCGCTTCAGTCCAGACAACCGGGAGTTGATGGGGCACTGCAGTCGTGACATGGCAGCGTCTGCGCAGAGTCGCCTCGTTCCCTTCGTGAGCCCGTCACCGTCCATTCACTCTCCGTAGACGGGGCAGATATGGAACAAGAACAAGCATGGCGCCCTTCTTTGTGGGGCCCCGTGAACTGTCCTGACTGGCCTGCTTCCCCATTCACCACAGCTCTTAGAATTGCTCAATGGGCCCCGGAGCGCCCGGGCCGTGGTGTGTGAGGGCAGGAAGGCAGAGAGACCTCGCTGTGTGAATGCAGGAGGAATCGGGCCACAATGCCGCCATCTTCCCCTTGTGGGTTGTGGGCCACGAGGAGACCGTGGCGTGAAGGCAGAGCTCCTGACGCGGAGCCCTCCGGGGCTATGTGTCGGGGCGCGAGACGTTGGCGTTGGTGGACCCCAGAGACGCTGGCTGTGTGGGGGAGGAGGCGCAGGTACGAAGAGGAACGCGGCAGACGCCATTTATTGGATCGTGTTCCAGAGCGCGAGTTGAAGTGCTTTGCTTTGTCGAGCCAACGAAAGGCAGACGACGAGATCACCGCAAAGCTTGGAACAGACGCATCGCCGGTGCAGGAGAGAGCTGATGGTGTGTGTGTGTGTGTGTGTGTGTGTGTGTGTGTGTGTGTGTGTGTGTGTGTGTGTGTGTGTGTGTGTGTGTGTGTGTGTGTGTGTGTGTGTGTGTGTGTGTGTGTGTGTGTGTGTGTGTGTGTGTGTGGACTGACCACTCTAAAGGGACAAAGTGAGCAGAAAACACAATTAAAAATAATAATAATAATTTTGATGTATGAGCAGGCAAGATTCATTTGTGAGGTCTTAAACCTTAAGACGCCAGCAATGAAAACCAAATATTTGGCTCTGCTGCCGCTCTGCTGGAAAGACGGGTCAAAGAAGGGGTCAGTGTGGTATGCATCGTAGTGAAGAAATATGCGAATGTGAATCACACAAAGTCCACACGTCCACTCAGGACGTTGGAGGATCGACGACAATGAATAGTGAAAGAGAGAGGGAGGGGGGGAGAGAGAGAGAGGGAGGGGGGAGAGGGACGGGGGCGGGGAGAAGGAGAGGGGTAGATGAATAGATGGTGATTTGATGGACGTCAGCACAGTTTGCTCCTACTCTCTGCTCTTCTTCTGTCTCTTCTGCTGCTGTGATGACCGGTCCCAATTAATTCAATTCATCTCACAACCCAGATCACACACACACACACACACATCTTCCTCCTCTGATGATCGAGTAGCAGATAGCAGAGTGATGTATAAGTTGCATGTGAGGCTGAGGACAACCAAAGCATATAACCTGAATCATAGTGATCTTGTGTCTTCTGAAACTCTTAACACAAACTCCTGGAGCTGGTCGTGCATCAGCAGCCGTTGTGGAGGTAGAATGTAACGAGTAATGATTACCATACTGCATCAGCAGCCGTTGTGGAGGTAGAATGTAACGAGTAATGATTACCATACTGCAGCAGCACTGCTCTCAGGGGGGACATGAAGCCCAGTGAATACCACAGATTAGGGTTAAAGCCTCCTGTTACTCTCTTGTTTTATGGGCTGTCATTATGATCAAGTGAAGGGTTGTGTGTGCGTGTCTGTGGTACATGCCTGTGTGTGGGTGCGTACATGTCTTTATGCATGTGTGTGTGTGTGTGTGTGTGTGTGTGTGTGTGTGTGTGTGTGTGTGTGTGTGTGTGTGTGTGTGTGGTTCAGGTGAACAGCTTGCCTCAGCCAACAGTTCCTCCTCAGGCCAGTCTCCCGCATCACTAGACAACCATGAGGCGCTAATTAAATAAACTCGTTAAGCCGAGAGGATGAGCGAGTGAACAAGTAGGGGGGGGGGGGGCTCCCAAAGCAGGACCTGTCACTCACCTCTCATCCATCCCTCACAACCAGTTCCACCGTGGCCATGACAGACCTGACCTGCATGGTGATGCGTCAGGACTAGAACTGGATGCTTTGACGTATTGATCAGGGCTCTCATACTCGCTGGTCCTAACTGGGTCATTTTGATATATCTTCAATTCTTGTTATCGTCCTGTGACAACCAAATTTCCGGTCTGGTTGAATGCAATTGTTCTCAAAAAGATATTGTTTCCATTTCTCTTTCTAATGGTGTCTTCCATTGTTGTTGTTTATATATATAGCTCAGTTTTTTTTCGATTTTCTCATTTGTCATCACTCTCTGAATCTCTCTTCCTCCACTCGTCTCTCTGTTCTCCTTCACTGCTCTCACTCTTCCTCTCTCTCGTTCCTGCCAGCGTAATCTCACACTTTGGGATCCAGCAGACTGGGAGATTATCCTGGGAATTTTCTGTCAGCCAAATCTGATTTACAATGGACAGCAGACAGAATAACAGAAGCAGTCCCTATATCCATCTTGTGATAATAGCAACTTGGATTTGTGGGAAATGTCGCTGTATAAAGATGTGCACAAGTGCACACACACACAGAGCCGCAGAGAGATTGTAAATTCCACCAGAACAGATGGATTTGGCCATCACTTGATCTTTTTGTGCAGCGTGTGTGTCTGTGTGTGTGTGTGTCATCATTATTCCAACCCCAGTCTGTTACTGTCTGGAACGGAGGGTCCCAAACCAAACGTGTTCATGCCATGACTTGTGGCACGCCACATCCAGAACCTTTTGTGCACTAAACTATACTGTAAATTGTACTTTCATCAATGCATTAATCCTCTCTCCAGTCAGGAAACATAACCGCCGAACCGCCACATGAAACAAACAAGGCGTGCCCCCCCCCCCCCCCCCCCCCCCCCCCCCCCACACCCCTCCTGGGTGACCAGGTGAGGGTGTGGACCCTCGGGGATCGAGCCCAGGACCGTCAGTCTGGGAGGGGAACAGCTGAGGCAGCAGGCTGCCCTGCACCTGTCTGGACAGCTTGAGGCTTGGACTGGAGTAGGGTCTGCTATGTGACACACCTGCACCTCTTTGAAGTATGTCACCCGGCGTCGATAGACAGCGCAACAGGCGTGGCTACGCCTCTCTTGCGATACTCAAAGAACACTAAATGGTTAAAAAGCTTATATATTCACACAAGCACATGAGAGCTGCGAGACGCTAATGGGTAAATCAATGCACTAAGACGTCCAACAGAAAATGTGTTAAGAATGTTGTTGTTGTTTTTAGCAGTTCAAGCGCAAGGCCCATTAATGCATACGTCTTGATTTGTGCTTTTCGGGGGCTTTTCTCCCCGGCACTAAATTTCTCTCAAACAACTAGCTTGTTTTCCCGCTAACGCTGCTGACATGTTTAGTGGGCTAGCCAGCTGCCTGGCCGCTACGCCCCCCCCCCCCCCCCCCGCCCGCGCCGGGCCCCTGGGTGTTTAGCGCTACGCCCAGACCTACACCACGGCCACCGCCAGGGTAAATCACACCGGGGGGAAACCGGTCCAGCCATTGTGCAGTCGACTTTTACAGTCTCCTCCAAGCCAGTGGACCTTCCTGCTCACGCGATGTGGGGGGGGGGGGGTGATGTAACTTTAGGCCTGTGACAACCAGCTTCCGGACAGTCCTTTCTCTTTCTCTTTTTCTCTCCCCCTCTCTCCCTCTCTCTCTCCCTCCCTCTCTCTCTCCGATGAAACACTATCATCAAATATATTGTGTGTGGGTGTGTGTGTGTGTGTGTGTGTGGTACTTACTGTTTGTGTGGTGTGTGTGTGCGCGCGTATGGTAGTGGTGTGTGTAGCTCTTCGGTGTAGCAGCCCCCCCGCCCCCCCTCCCCCAACGTCTTAAGGGCCCATTACTCTCACCTCACATCACCCTCACAAAGAGGCCGCTTCTGGGGGGGGGGGGGGGGGGGGGGCTGTATCCGTGGGGGGGGGGGGTTTGGCCAACGGTCCCGTTATGTTTACTAAACTCTGCAGTAGGAGTGTGGAGATTGCGTGTGCCACTGTAAGGAGCTGCAGACCCTTCCCTGTTCCCCTTTCACCGTCTGTGGGTTTGGAACAGTGTTCTCAACACATGCATGGCGTTGTCCTGAAGTCCATCTGTCAGTATGAAGTGACATTCATCAGGGTACTAGTTATCCTTGTGAACTTCAACTTCTTCTGACAAATGTACATATTGTTGCTTTGGACAAAAGCGTCATAAAAGATAAAAGAAATACTACAAACTACTAACTTATCTAAACCAACAAATTCAAATCATTATCGTTATAAAAGTCCGAGCTAATTAATTGTGGCGTGGGCCAGAGGGTTTCCATGTTGACAGAAGAGAACCTGGCTCTAAGACGCTGACACACATGCAAAAGGACTTTCAACGTATTGGACAAGGTGGTCAACGAGGCCTCAGCATGTGAAGAACCCCACTTTGACCTTTAACCCCGCTGGCTCCGGAACATATGTCCCCAGTCCGTCAAGCCTGACCTGGCCGGACCTCTCCACCCAGGACTCTCTCACGCCGGTTCTCCGGTGTGTTCCATGGCTGCCACCCATCCTCCACTGGCTATCCATGACAAATGTCAAGGAGTCAGATGTCAGGCAGGATGTAATTGGCGTCAAAGGGCAGAATCTAAAGCATTGATTTGTGTTTGAGTGCTTTGAGGCTAATGGCTCACCTCTCCTGACTCATATTTAATAGAAAACGATGAGCTTTTCATAGGAATGTTTTGACCAGCTGGGTGTCGTCTGAATGATGTGCATTGACCTCAAACAACAGATGGGTATGCATTGAAGTGTTTGTGCTGTCAAGCTATGCCATAGCCCTAATCCTAATGCAGTGATTCAATAAATCACGTCAGTCTGAACCGGTCTTGCACCCTAGTCAGCGTGCAGCCCACCACAATGCAACCACAAAGTGCACCACAAAGTTCATTGCTGTTGCACTGCATCATCGCTGTGGATGTGTCCTTACTCTGGTGCAATCCTGGCACATTTCATCACATTCCAATATGATGAGAGTGTTACGATGTTAGGGTGACTGACTGTGAGTCACCTCATGGTGGATACCCTCACAGGGACGTTGGCTCATTACCTTTATTGGTTCATTAAATGTATCATTAGCATTTTCACACACACACACACACACATTTTATATTGTGTGTGTGTGTGTGTGTGTGTGTGTGTGTGTGTGTGTGTGTGTGTGTGCGTGTGCGTGCGCGTGCATGCGTTTATATTAATTAGGGCCAGGATAGTAGTGTTGCCCACTGTACACAGTCTACCTGTAGGCCTCCTTTAGCAAGATAACTAACTCCTACCAGCTCATTAATGGTATGTGTCTGTATTCACTGTCTAACCCCTAACTGCTCATTCATGTCATGTATATGTCAGCTGTGGATAGATCCTCAAATGCAAAGTGACTGATTAGTAGATGGTAATGCGCTTGTGCACATGTTATCACGTTGTGTGTGTGTGTGTGTGTGTGTGTGTGACTTGAGTTCAGTGTGAATTGGTATTGAATTTGAGAATTACTTGAGATTATAGATTTAAAGAACTGGCTGAACTGGCTAACTGACTTCATCATGAATGCCCACACACTCCTGGCCCTATTCTGAGTCAGTACCAGCTCGGCCTGAGCTCGTACAGACTCGTACTGGTTTCTGCTAACACTCCAACACTTCAATTGTTTAGTAGGAAGGAGCCCTCGATTGTCTCATTTTTTAAGCTGCTTAATTACACAATTGTATCTAAACTTTTATCCCAAAACAGGCCCTACCTGTTTTAGGTAGGGCCTTGATAGGCTAGGGGCATCTTGCTGTAGGATGCCTACAGGCAGAGCCCCACATATTCAGCATTCAGCATGGCTCCCAATACAGATGTTAATATGAATGTTCCACTAGACCAAGTGGGAGGGGGAGAGGGGAGAGAGAGGTAAAATAAAAGTAGTCAGTGAATTAGTTGAGAGTTAGACGGGTGCGTGTGGCCTTACATAATCCACAGATGGCAGTCATGGTGGAGGCAGGAAGGGACGGGGTGAGGGAGGGAGAGAGAGGGCGGGAGTGGGGGAGTAACGTCTGTCTGACGGAGTGACCATCGGGCCACAGATCTTTCTTCTGTCCAGATGCTCCTGACTTGTATGTGATTATTTGGAGACGATCCTGCAGTGGTTTCAGTCAAACCATGAACACTCAACACACTCTCACACACCAGGACAGTTTCACCAGTCCTCATTACTCCTACCCGCCAGTGACCTTTCACCTCTCCGTCTGCTGATCCACCTGTGCTGTGTGTGTGTGTCTGTGGGTCTGTGGGTCTGTGTGTGTCTCATACACACACAGACCGCACACACACACAGCTGTACTCTCTGGGCACTTACTGTTCTGCCAAAGACAACATGATGCACTGCATGCTACGATGTTTCTGCACGCACATGCAATCATACACAGGAACACGCAGCAGCATACACACTTGCGCTCACACACACACACACACACACACACACATAGACGTTCACACAAACAAGCATTGATAATCCCACACACGCTGCTTTGAGGATGAGTTGTGAGTTCACTCTGTGTTTCCCCGAGTCATCAGAATCACGCACTTGTTTTGCTGATCTCTGCGGCGGTCCCATCTGCAGCCCGCGCGCCCCCCCCCCCTGCCCCGGGCGTCGGGTCGGGTCCAACACGCTGCTCGGCTCGCTCCAGACTGTGGCGGGCCCAGCTGGGCTCTGAGGCCCTGACTGTGGTGCTCAAGGGGGAACTGGAGCAGCTGCTCTGGACTTACTGTGGATCAGTGGTCACGTTCTAGAGTTCACTCTCGAGGCACTCTGGACCAGTGGTCATGTTCTGGATTAACCCTGGACCAGTGGTCATGTTCTGGATTACGTCTGTATTTTATTTACCTAGAAGCAGTCGGACCGCTTAGTCTTCATTCAGGGTGACTTCTTTGTAATTTATTTGAATTGGTATTGTACAGTTTTAGCACAGACAAACAAATAATGCACGTTCCCTCGGCAACCGTGTGGGTGTGTGTGTGTGTGTGTGTGTGTGCGTGCAGCTGCAACAGTAACTTACTGTTGCTGCTGCACGCACACACACACACACACACACACACTGGTTCTCGTTGCTGACCCACCTCCTTCCTGTACCTGACATGTAGCTACAGATTAGCAGTACTAGTTAAAGGGCAGGCTACGGCATGATTCACACACACACGTTACTGGGGGGAGGCGGGCGTGTCTGACTCCAGCAGAGGAGGTGAAGGGCAGCAGGGAATCAAGATGGCAGCGTCACAGGTTTGCCGGCGCCTGCTCTCGTGTGATGACCTCACATGATGGCTGTCACTGAGACGTGTGTTGGCGTGTTGACGTGTTGGCGTGTTGGCGGCGCCTGTTCCGCTCTGCAGTGGCACGACGTCGTCTCAGGGAGGTGAAGCGTGCGGTCATTTTTCTTTTTCAGGTTGTTTTACACAAATGAAGAGGTAATCCATAGAATGAGTCACATGGACGGGCGACAGAGCGAGGGAGGTAGATGGGAGGGCGAGGGAGAGAGAGGGGCGAGGGAGATCACCGTTGTGTGGCGCCTGGCCGGAGCGTGGAAGCGCGAGGCCAGAGAGAAGCGGTGGACTCAGCGGAGTGACGGAGCCGCAGCAGCAGGAGGATGCAGGAGAGAGGGCGGCTGAACAGCCCTGGCTGTGGTCCTGACTGCAGGAGAGAGGGCGGCTGAACAGCCCTGGCTGTGGTCCTGACTGCAGCAGCCCGGCTGAGCGCGGGCTTCACTGTGCACACTCCTTCATCCTGCAGCAGACAAACCTGTTGGATTCTGCTGCGTGTATCGAGTACGTCAGGGAACCGTTTGTTCAGCAGACACCCCCACGTGATTTACCGTGGGATGAGATGTGGCTGAGGAGCAGGTTGGCGCTCGTTTGGAGTATCTGTCGTCTGTATCGGTATGTTGCTCATACACGTCTGCAGGTTAGGCTGGAGACATTGGGGATCGAACCCAGTACCGTTCAGCTTTGAGTCCTAGCACCTTAGCCACGACACTATCCTACCCCCACTAACTTGGATAGTGCTTAAAGGAATAAATCCCCCTGAGCCGACAATATGTGAGCCCTCATTCTCAGCTAGTAAGGTTCTATTGAACTCGATGTGGCCGACTGCAGGCACACCACCAGTGTAACTCATGGCTTGGACGTAGCTCAACGTCTGATATGGTCTGATAACCACCCACTCCACCAAGGGTGGTGTCCAGGTGTCCACACTGGTGCTCATAGGGGTGCGGGGAAATCCATGGAAACCATCCAGGGGATGCTGATGGTCGGGGTTCAGCATCACCCATCGCTCCACAGATTGATGCTGATGACATCGACCCAGCATCGACCGGCACTGACCTCTGTAACCCCTGTCCAATCACCCCCCCCCCAGTCGATAACCTTCTCCCTGCCCGCAGTAAAATAGCTCGGGTCACCCGTGGGACGTTGTTCGAGACGTTAACTGTTTAAAGAAAGTGTCCATCCATCTGACAGCATGTCCCAACTGCTGGGTGTCCACAGATTGAGTCAAAAATTCTGTGTGTGCGTCCCCATTACTGGGAGCATGGCGGCCCCAGCCCACTGCGGGGCTCCAGCCAGCGCTGCGCTCTATGGAGCAGGCCGCGGGGCACTCCTGGGTCGATCGCGCCCCCCGCTCTCACACGCCGCGGGGCTCTTTATGCCTTCTGTCCTGTGGGTCATCACCCGTCCCAGCCGGCCTGGTGTTTACTCTGCTTTAATGTGTTCTGTTTCACTGGGCTTTATGGCCCAGTGGCCCCCCCGATCGCTGCGCTCCGTAAAGTTATATACCTCTGCACATCATGACGTGTGTCTTCCCGCCGCGCTGCTCTGGTGTGGATGGGGGGGGGGGGAGCGTCTACTCCTCAGGACTCACGGTGGAGCCGTGGGCGCGAGGGGCTGCAGCCAGCGGCCCGCGCTCAATACCACACAGGCCTTTAATGAGCAGGTTAGGCCTCACTTCCTCAAGCACGCCTGCAGACACAATGCGGACATTGTGACATTGGGGATCAAACCGAGACCCCTTTGAGCTGCGGGCCCAACACCCTGTGGCCACTAGACTATCAATGACTGTACAACCGCGACTCCTCCGCTCACAAGGAGAAGCACACGGCCTACCAGCCTGGCCTCACTCGCGCTCTCCCCCTCGCTTTGAAACACCTCTCTCTCTC
Source organism: Urophycis tenuis (assembly GCA_036785325.1). Lineage (NCBI taxonomy): Eukaryota > Metazoa > Chordata > Actinopteri > Gadiformes > Phycidae > Urophycis > Urophycis tenuis. Next base: position 1,033,014 of record JAXIVH010000040.1, on the reverse strand, counting down.
TCTGTGTTTGCCTCAGTCTCTCCCTGCAGTGTGTGTGTGTGTGTTTTATATACTGCATCATAACCTGAAAAGAATCCAAATAAAGGTCTCTCTCTCTCTCTCTCTCCTCTCTCTCTCTCTCTCTCTCTCTCTCTCTCTCTCTCTCTCTCTCTCTCTCTCTCTCTCTCTCTCTCTCTCTCTCTCTCTCTCTCTCTCTCCTCTCTCTCTCTCTCTCTCTCTCTCTCTCTCTCTCTCCACAGAACGGTGCGGTTCTGGGGGAACCGGCCAAGCAGGATGAGAACTCGCGGCGAGGGAACTGGGGGAACCAGATTGAGTTTGTCCTGACCAGCGTGGGCTACGCCGTGGGCCTGGGCAACGTGTGGCGCTTCCCGTACCTCTGCTACCGCAATGGAGGAGGTAGGACCCCACCGGACCCTTCAGTACCCCCGGCCCACCCGTCCAGGGACGGGCCGTCAGGCTCCGTGGCACTGAGCTCCAGATGTGTCGGTGTCCGCACCGCAAATCAATGTGTCCAGAAATGATGGGTCGCTGAAGGAGTTATCGATTGTTTGGTGGGACAGGGCAGTAAAACGAGAAGGAGCCGGGGGGGGCGTGCGGTGATGATGACAGAGGTTTTCCCTGCTGCTGACTAAGCGGTGGATGGGCATTAGAGGTTCCTCCATCACAACAGGAGGGGTCAAAGGGTCATGGTTCACCCAGAATGGCAGAATTCGCTGGCTGTTCCTGAGAATGGCGCATGGCTGATGTTGAAATAAGTGTCTCTCCCTCCCTCCCCCTCTCCCCTTTACCTCTCCCCCATCTACTCCTATCTCTCTCTTCTTCTTTGGTTCTTTCTCCAGGTGCCTTCATGCTGCCCTACTTCATCATGCTGGTGTTCTGTGGCATCCCTCTCTTCTTCCTGGAGCTCTCCTTCGGACAGTTTGCCAGCCAGGGCTGCCTGGGGGTCTGGAAGATCAGCCCCATGTTTAAAGGTCAGTGCCCGCCTGAAGGTGGCCGAGGCTGGGTGTGTGTGGTGGTGCGGGGTGGGTGGATGGGTGGGTGGTGGGTGGATGGATGAGTGGGTGATGGGTGGATGGGTGAGTGGTGGGTGGATGAGTGGGTGGGTGATTGGAGGTGGTCAGGGCACATTCAATAACCATTAGTTAACGAGCATAACTCACAATTAATTAACAGTAATGATCTGGTAATAATGTAATCATGGTGTTTGTGTTCATAGAGGTATTAATGAACCACAAGTACCACAATATCCTAATTTCAATTTAAGTACCAAAATGACAGCAGGCACGAGTCAGTGTCCTCATGCTCTTTAGGATATACTCCACACTCCAAGAGTATATTATACTCCAAGACCTTTAACATCTGATGCGTACTTGTGTATGACTTTGGATCAAAATGTACAGAATGATGTGCAGAAACTCATTCCATCATGTCGTTTGGCTTGTAGTGGTACACTAGTTGTATAGTACGAACAACAACGGTGAATTACACTCAAACTGTTTCGGCTCAGCACACAGATCTACATCAGCTTCCCCCTGAATGGTCCGGCTCTGAATTCAGCCTCTGGTTTTCCCTTCTATTTGCTCGTTCCTACGCATACGAGGCCACAGATGGCTGCCTGTGTGTTCCAGTGTTAGCACTGCTCTTTAAAGAATCCCTAGTGACCACAAACGCATATTTCCCACAATGCACTCATCGAGTTCATTGCCACACATCAACACGTCCCAGTCCTCCACCTCAACCCCATCGCTGCTCTGGGATTGCTTGCTTCAGCCTGGCGCCTTATGTGGACAGCATGGAGCTGGAAACTGACTGATGTTATTTACCAAGTGAATCTGTCTGTGTTTAACCCAGATGGTCTTTCAAAATCTTATTCCTCAAGGGAGACCTGGCCAAGACAAGCAGCATTGCATTCCCAGTTTGCAGGCTTGACTGATTATATTTCTGATTAAAACTTTACTCAGATTAGATTAAAGTTAAGATTAAAAGATTGAAATATTTTTTCTGATAAAAATGTATTAACCTACCAATCGATTCCCCTTCAATTCAGCCCTCTTCAGATATAGATCCTGTTTAGTTGGGCAATGCGTGTGTCTCTCCCTCTCTCACCCTGGCTGTCTCCCCCTCCCTCCCCCCCTCCAGGCGTGGGCTATGGCATGATGGTGGTGTCCACCTACATCGGCATCTACTACAACGTGGTGATCTGCATCGCCTTCTACTACTTCTTCATGTCCATGACGGACGTGCTGCCGTGGACGTACTGCAACAACCCCTGGAACACGCCGGCCTGCGTGGGCGTGATGGACGCCGCCAACCACACGCTGGCCAAGGCCACGGGGGGCCTGGCCGCCGCCGCCGTGCAGGGCGTCTCTGAGGTGGTCAACCGCACCAAGCGCACCAGCCCCAGTGAGGAGTACTGGAAGTAAGAGACCCCCCCCCCCCCCACACACACACACACACACACACACACACACACACACACACACGTCACGGCCCAGAGCCCGGGCCGGAAGCCGCGCACAGAAAGGGGCGGAGCTACGTCTTGTTTCCTGTTTGGTTGCAGGTTGTGCTAACGGAGAGAAGGTCATTGGTGCTTTCAGAGCGGATTTGACCCAGTGTGTTGTACAGCGGCCAGTTTGCACCGTGTTGATTTGAAACCTTTACAGACCCTTTACCAATGGCCTCGGTGTCAGGGACAGGATGAGCTTGTCTTCCCAACGGGAAATGTTGACTTCTAGTTCTGGCCGAGTTTGTGCTCGCCGTCAGCCAATGAGGCGCCCACAGGTCCCGCCTCCGACCACATGATGGGTCGAAAGAGACAGACAGCGAAGCGCCCCGTTGGCCCAGGCTGGAGCTCCGCTGATCGGTGCAGAGAGACAGCTTCAGTGTCAGCCCCCTGGGCCCAGCGGCTGGACGCGGCCCAAACAGACCTCCCTATGCATCCTATACGTTCGTCTTGTGTGGTTCGCTCCGCCTCCCTGCGACTAAACCCTGAATGGTCCGACTCTCCCCCCTCCCCGGCACGGCGGCCTGTTTGGAACCATCTCACGTTTGTGTTTCCGACCGGGCCGCCGCCTTCTGTCTTCAAGGAGAAAGCCAGACGCTCAGTATTCAGCCGGGGCTCCTCCGAGTCAAGGCTCAGGCCGCCCACTGGAATGTCCGCTGGCTGCTTCCGTGCTGCGCTGTCGGCTGCAGCCGCAGGGGCAAGGGCCCCACCGGGGAGTGCCCCACCATGAGGGGCCCCAGCGTGAGGGGCCCCACCGGGGAGGACCCCACTGTGAGGGGCCCCACCAGGGAGGACCCCACTGTGAGGAGCCCCACCGGGGAGGGCCCCACCATGAGGGCCCCACCGGGAAGGGCCCCGCCGCGAGGGCCCCACCGGGGAGGGCCTCACCGGGGAGGGCCCCACCGTGAGGGCCCCACCGGGGAGGGCCTCACCGTGAGGGGCCCCACTGGGCAGGACCCCACCGGTGAGGGCCCCACCGGCTCCAGCTGGTGGGTCTCACCCACCGCGGCTGTGCTGGCTCCCACCCGCAGGTGGAAGTGTGTGTGTCTGCGTGCATGTCTTATGTTTTTACATCTCTAAATTCTGTCTCTCTCTCGCTCTCTCTCTCATGCTGTCGCTCTCTCTGTCTCTCTCTCTCTCGTTCTCCTTCCCTCTAGACACTATGTGCTAAACATCTCGGATGACATTGGTAACTTTGGTGAGGTGCGTCTGCCCATCCTGGGCTGCCTGGCTGTGTCCTGGGTGGTGGTCTTCCTCTGCCTCATCAGGGGGGTCAAGTCCTCCGGCAAGGTCCGACACACACATATACACACACGCACACGCACACACACAGACATGCGCACACACACACACACACACACACACACACAGACAAACACACTCATGCACACACATAGACATACACACACACAGACAAACACACAAACGGACACACACACATAAACAGACCTGCATGCATGCTCACACATAAATCATTGTGGGAGATGTTTGCCAGACACACAATAATCACATTTGCAATAATCACATCACATACCATATTTCAGTAACATGATCAATAATAACTGTGTTTGTGTCTGTCTGTCTGTCTGTCTGTCTGTCTGTCTGTCTGTCTGTGTGTGTGTGTGTGTGTGTGTGTGTGTGTGTGTGTGTGTGTGTGTGTGTGTGTGTGTGTGTGTGTGTGTGTGTGTGTGTTGTGTGTGTGTGTGTGTGTGTGTGTCTGCAGGTGGTATACTTCACAGCCACCTTCCCCTACCTCGTCCTCACCATCCTCTTCATCAGAGGAGTGACGCTGGACGGAGCCATCAACGGCATAAAGTACTACCTCACCCCCCAGTGGGAGAAGGTGCTCGATGCCAAGGTACTCACTCACTCACTCACTCTCTTATACATACATCCACAACCATACATACATACACACTCACTGAGTCACTCACACACAATTACATACACAACCATTCACACACCCACAAAGTGTGAAAAGCGACCCAGATACAGCACATGAAGCCACATGGTGTGTGTGTGTCTCTGTGGTGTCCAGGTGTGGGGCGATGCAGCGTCGCAGATCTTCTACTCTCTGGGCTGTGCCTGGGGGGGCCTCATCACCATGGCGTCGTACAACAAGTTCCACAACAACTGTTTTAGGTGATGACACTCACTCACTCACTCACTCACTCACTCATTCACGCTGTCCCTCATGCTCTCACACACACACTCACTCACTCACTCACGCTGTCCATCATGCTCTCACACACACACTCACTCACTCACTCACTCACTCACTCCCTCACGCTGTCCATCATGCTCTCACACACACACTCACTCACTCACTCACTCACTCACTCACTCACTCACTCCCTCACGCTGTCCATCATGCTCTCACACACACACTCACTCACTCACTCACTCACGCTGTCCATCATGCTCTCACACACACACTCACTCACTCACTCACTCACTCCCTCACGCTGTCCATCATGCTCTCACACACACACTCACTCACTCACTCACTCACTCACTCACTCTGTCCATCATGCTCTCACACACACTCACTCACTCACTCACGCTGTCCATCATGCTCTCACACACACACTCACTCACTCACTCACTCACTCACGCTGTCCATCATGCTCTCACACACACACTCACTCACTCACTCACTCACGCTGTCCATCATGCTCTCACACACACTCACTCACTCACTCACTCACTCCCTCACGCTGTCCATCATGCTCTCACACACACACTCACTCACTCACTCACTCACTCTGTCCATCATGCTCTCACACACACTCACTCACTCACTCACGCTGTCCATCATGCTCTCACACACACACTCACTCACTCACTCACTCACTCACGCTGTCCATCATGCTCTCACACACACACTCACTCACTCACTCACTCACGCTGTCCATCATGCTCTCACTCACTCACTCACTCACTCACTCACTGACACACTGCATGTAGCTCCTTGATGAGCAGGAGGTAAGGAGCTGAGGCGAGGACAAGGATGAGCAGGGAGGCAAGGAGGTGTCGAGAACGCGCTGATCACACTGGAGCAGTAAGTGGCCCAGGAAGTGCTTCTGGCAGCCGCTAGCAGAGAGTTGAAGAGACAAGCTGTTGTTGTTTTTTTTGCGCAGCGTCTCTCCCCCCCCCCACACACACACACACACGCACACAATCCATTTCTCTTTCTGGCTCTATCTGTCTCTGTCTCTTTCTCGCTGGAGACAGAGGTAGATGGGGGGGGGTGAGTGGGAAAGTTGAGATAAGGACGGACAGGACGACGAGAGCCACACAGATAACTTCCCTCTCTTTGCCTCTCTCTGCGTATTTCTCTGCCTCTCCCCGCCGCGCTCTTTCTCCCCCTCTCTCTCCCTCTCTGTCCCCCCTTTAAGTGGCTGAGTGGCTGTGAGTCGAGGGTGGGGGGAGGCGGGTGGGGGGAGAGTGGCGGGCGTTGCTTTGGCAAATGAAGATGTCTTCCGCAGGAGAGATAAGGACCCGGGGGGGGGGGGGGACTTGAGCGAGCGTTTTCTGCTGAGCTGGCTCGATTGGAGGGCTGCTTAGACAGGTGGAGAGGAGTGGGGGGGCTGCTGGAGATACGGGGGGCTCTTCTCTCCTGCCAGGAAGAGGGGAGCGCGAGGTGTATGCTATCCAGGCGCACACCTGCAGCCTAATCAGCCCCCCAGCCCACCTGCTCCGTCTCCCAGGGGACCCCCGCTGTCCCTTAAGCGCTCCCAAACGGACCCCCTCAGCGCCCGCCCGACCCCCAGCGCCACCCCCCCCCACCCCCCCCCCCCCCCCCCCCCCCCCCCCACCCCCCCCCGCCGAGGGGCCCCACGAGGGGCCCCACAAGGCCACAAGGCCACGGCCGGCGTGCTGCAGATACCGGGCCTCTAAACCTCTCAATGGATGATTCATTAGCAATCACAAATATACCCTCCAGAAGCCCGAGCGATCGATGATGGGTCGTTGATTGATTATGTCTCCCAACAGTTACTCAACAGGTTACTGCCTCGTGTGCCATTGCTCTCCAACTCTCTAGTTGTTTTAGCAGATGCTTTTCTCAGAGCGGTGTGTACATATGAGAAGGGAGGGGATCACCTGGTGTTTAGGGTGGTCTACAGACCACAGAGGACAATGGCACGTAAACCCCCATCATTTTGACTGGGAGTCATCCTCATCACAGTGTCCTCCATAACTGTGTGGAGATTCCTTCGACAGTGTGGGCGCTAACGACGTTACGCAATGCATGAGCGAAATGTGATTGCGGTTTGAAGAATAACCCTAATGGTGCACACAGTGGAACTCCTCTGTAACTTTCCATCACAAATGTTATGTGCTCCATAATGAAAGCCTCTCTCATGCTCTTCTTTCTTTTTTTTTCTTTTTTTCTTTTTTTCTTTTTTTCTTTTTCTTTCTTTCTTTCTTCTTTCTTTCTTTCTTTCTTTCTTTCTTTCTTTCTTTCTTTCTTTCTTTCTTTCTTTCTTTCTTTCTTTCTTTCTTTCTTTCTTTCTTTCTTTCTTTCTTTCTTTCTTCTTTCTTTCTTTCTTCCTTTCTTTCACACACTCACAGGGACAGCATCATCATCATCAGCATCACCAACTGTGCCACCAGTGTCTACGCGGGCTTCGTCATCTTCTCCATCCTGGGCTTCATGGCCCACACGCTCAACGTGCCGGTGTCGGAGGTGGCCGACCACGGCCCGGGGCTGGCCTTCGTGGCCTACCCCGAGGCCCTCACGCTGCTGCCCGTCTCGCCCCTCTGGTCCATCCTGTTCTTCTTCATGCTCATCCTCCTGGGGCTGGGAACCCAGGTGAGGGGGGCGTGCCGAGGGGATGGAGGGACGCGTGTGGGGGGGGGGGGGGGGGGGATGACCAGCGCTGTGGGCGCAGTACACCGCACCTCCTTTAGGGCGCAGCAGACATTGAAACATGACCATGACATACATGTACATGACAATATGTATGTATATATACATACATGCAAAAAAATATTATAGTATACAATTATTAGATAATTCATAGAAACATAGATGATACAAATGTGAATTAAGCCAATAGAAGAGATTTGCTGGGTTCAAATATTCCAAAGAAAAGATTTCAAAACAGGCTAGTTTGTAATTTCCCAGCTTGAGATCAATAAAGTATTTCTATTCTATTCTATTCTAAAAAAAATGGTTTGAACAACCGCATGATCCCCAGGGTTTGTCCGGTTGTTCACGTGACCCACGCATCGCACACACGGTAGCTGTTGTATGTTGTGACCCACGCATCAGCGCACGCGGTAGCTGTTGTATGTTGTGACCCACACATCGCACACACGGTAGCTGTTGTATGTTGTGACCCACGCATCGCACACACGGTAGCTGTTGTATGTTGTGACACACACGCAGTTGTGTACACACACACACACACACACACACACACACACCGATACATTTGCCTAAGCAATCTAGAGCCACAAAGCAGCATCCCCTGGATGGCTGCGTGGAGCGGGCCGTGCCGTCTCGTCTCCCCTGAACAACACACCCTGGTCTTGGTGAGACTCGCCTTCTGTTTGCCGAGGCGCCAGTGTGTGTGTGCTTGGGCTTAATGCCGCATGGCTACACATGGACACACAAGGCAGCCAGCGGCAGGCCCTTCATGTCCCCGCTTCTCGGGGAATCAAGCTCTCGGGGAGGGGAATACGACTGGCGATTTGGTGTTGAAAGACAATACGATGTTGTGGTCTCTAGTCTCATGCAGTTGCCAGAGCATGGCATTGAAACTAGCAAGAGTTAGGGGTTTGATTCCCACTGGCGGCCACCCATGTTGAGAACTATTTATACTGCATATACCATGTATACATATAGGCTGTACATGCATATATACATACATGTGGTATTGTATGACGGGCCACTTGATGTGGACTGGAATTTCCCTAAAGCGTTTAATGAAGGGTTTCCTTTTTGTCCCACATTTTTCAATGTTGTGTTTGCTCCCATACTTGTAGTTCTCATTTGACCCTGTGTGTCTTTGCTGTACTTGTAGTTCTGCCTGCTGGAGACGCTGGTGACGGCCATCGTGGATGAGATCGGCACAGACTGGATCATCAAGAACAAGCCCGTGGTCACCCTGGGCGTGGCCATCGTTGGCTTCACCATGGGGGGTCCCTCTCACCACGCAGGTGGGGCGGCGGGGACCACAGGAGTGCCTCCTGAACAAAGCACTGACATGGGGGGGAGAGCATGCACACACCTGGGGGGGGGGGGGGGAGACCAAAGATAAATGAAGGGATAAAAAGGACTGTAGGAACTGCAGCCATCGGACCGGATGTAAGGATAGAGAGACACTAAAAAACAAGTATATCAAAATAAAAAAATAAAAAAGAGTTAAACATGAATTATAAACATACATGAGTTACCAACCCACTCACAGTATCTTCCTTCTGAAGCCCCATGGACAAAGGTACAAGTACCTTTAAAAGAGAAGCTGTTCAGGTCAGATTCACTGGGGGGGGGTTGCAGGGTTCAATTCCCATTATGTCCAAACACGCGTGCATCCCAAGCTATGATAGTACAATTGAAGAGGTGCTTGTGTTTACATAAACCAGCAGACTGCCTGTGCTTAATGCCCTGGCAAACACAGCGTGTGTGCGTGCGTGCCTGTGTGCGTGCGCCTGTGTGTGTGTGTGTGTGTGCGTGTGTGTGCGTGCGTGTGTGTGTGTGTGTGTGTGTGTGTGTGTGTGTGTGTGTGTGTGCGTGCTGTGCGTGAGCTAAAGGTACCATTTGAATCAATCAGTGCTGTTTGAATTGACCACCAAGTCTCTCCTGGGGGTTCATGTGGAGCTCACCGGCAGCCTGTGTGCTCTGTGTGTTCCCAGGCGGGGATCTACTGGCTGCTGCTCATGGACAACTACGCGGCTAGCTTCTCCCTGGTCATCATCTCCTGCATCATGTGCATCTGCGTCATGTACATCTACGGTGAGGAGTCCTGCAGGCCAGGAGCGCCCACGCTAGTGAGCTGCTGGCCGTTTAGCAGACTCGCATCCACAGCCTGTCATTATGTAGCAGGGAGAGTTAGGGTAGCTTGCTCAAGGGTGTCTACCGGTATGGCTGTGGGCATTGGGATTCAAACCCACAACCGTCAGCTGGAGGCACCCTAACCACAGATTTAAGAACCGTGCGGTAATCTCACGTAGGGTAGAAATCCGATGTGCCAAACCTTTGACAGAACGTTTTATTGGTCGAGAAAAAGTTGTGCGGGGGTTAATCTGAGAGTTTTGAGCTCCCCTGTCAGGAGCACATGGCAGCTGAGACTAAGGACTGTTTTACTGCTCTTAGAATGGACTCCAAACCTTTAATGCTATGTTGTTTGTTCGTCTTGCTGTTGTTTGTGTGTTGTGTTTGTGTTGTGTGTGTGTGTGTGATTGGGTTGTGCAGGCCACAGGAACTACTTCAAAGATGTGGAGATGATGTTGGGATTCCCCCCACCACTCTTCTTCAAGGTCTGCTGGAGATTCATCTCCCCTGTCATCATCTCAGTGAGTAGTATACATGCACACACACACACACACACACACACACACACACACACACACACACACACACACACTTGGCTGAGAACAGTCAAAGCCTGTGATCAAAATCAGTTTCACCACCAATCGAACCAGCAACCCTCCGGTTGCTAGTTCGATTGCGGGTTCGATCCCTGGCTCCTCGTGGCTGAGGTGTCCCCGAGCGAGGGAGCTGACCCTACCTACTGACCCTACCTACTGACCCTACCTGCTGACCCTACCTACTGACCCTACCTACTGACCCTACCTGCTGACCCTACCTACTGACCCTACCTACTGACCCTACCTACTGACCCTACCTGCTGACCCTACCTGCTGACCCTACCTACTGACCCTACCTACTGACCTGACCTGCTGACACCTACCTACTGACCCTACCTGCTGACCCTACCTGCTGACCCTACCTACTGACCCTACCTACTGACCCTACCTACTGACCCTACCTGCTGACCCTACCTACTGACCCTACCTACTGACCCTACCTACTGACCCTACCTGCTGACCCTACCTACTGACCCTACCTACTGACCCTACCTACTGACCTGACCTACTGACCCCTACCTGCTTCCAGCCGGCTGCTGTCGTCTTGCTCAGCTGACACCGCCGTCAGTGTGTGAACGTGTGTATGAATGTGTCTGTGAACGGGTGAGTGAATGTGTCTGTGAACGGGTGAGTGAATGTGTCTGTGAACGGGTGAGTGAATGTGTCTGTGAACGTGAGTGTGAATGTGCCTGTGAACGTGTGTATGAATGTGTCTGTGAACGTGTGTGTGAATGTGTCTGTGAACGTGTGTATGAATGTGTCTGTGAACGGTGTGTGTGAATGTGTCTGTGAACGTGAGTGTGAATGTGTCTGTGAACGTGAGTGTGAATGTGTCTGTGAACGTGTGTATGAATGTGTCTGTGAACGTGTGTGTGAATGTGTCTGTGAACGGGTGTATGAATGTGTCTGTGAACGTGTGTGTGAATGTGTCTGTGAACGTGTGTATGAATGTGTCTGTGAACGTGTGTATGAATGTGTCTGTGAACGGGTGAGTGAATGTGTCTGTGAACGTATGAATGTGTCTGTGAACGTGTGTGTGAATGTGTCTGTGAACGTGTGTATGAATGTGTTTGTGAACGTGTGTGTGAATGTGTCTGTGAACGTGTGTATGAATGTGTCTGTGAACGTGAGTGTGAATGTGTTAGCCCCATCATTCTAAAGCTCTTTGAGTGTCCCCCCGGTCTGAAATGTGCGTTTAGCAATGCAGGGCCGTTTCCCATGTGTGTGTCAGACAGTCATGACACTCTTCCTCCCTCTCCCCAGTTCATCCTCATCTTCACGGTGATCCAGTACAAGCCCATCACCTACAACGACTATGTGTACCCCGGTTGGTCCCTGGCCATCGGCTTCGCCCATGGCCATGTCCTCGGTGGTCTGCATACCCATCTACGCCCTCTACAAGATCTCCAAGTCCCCTGGGAACACCTTCATGGAGGTAGGCTCCTCCTCCAGCAGCCCTGGGAACACCTTCATGGAGGTAGACTCCTCCTCCTCCCCGCCACCAGCCCTGCTGCACAGGGGTCCTCCTCTCCCCTCAACACCTCCCTGGTTCTCCTGTCGCCCCGGCATAAGACGTCTGTAGGGGTGAAGGAGGGACGTCTGTAGGGCTGAAGGAGAGCGTCTGTAGGGGTGAAGGAGGGACGTCTGTAGGGGTGAAGGAGGACGTCTGTAGGGCTGAAGGAGGGACGTCTGTAGGGGTGAAGGAGGACGTCTGTAGGGGGTGAAGGAGAGGAGCGTCTGTAGGGGTGAAGGAGGGACGTCTGTAGGGGTGAAGGAGGACGTCTGTAGGGGTGAAGGAGGACGTCTGTAGGGGTGAAGGAGGGACGTCTGTAGGGGTGAAGGAGGGACGTCTGTAGGGGTTAAGGAGGACGTCTCTAGGGGTGAAGGAGGACGTCTGTAGGGGTTAAGGAGGACGTCTCTAGGGGTGAAGGAGGGACGTCTGTAGGGGGTGAAGGAGGACGTCTGTAGGGGTTAAGGAGGACGTCTCTAGGGGTGAAGGAGGGACGTCTGTAGGGGTGAAGGAGGACGTCTGTAGGGGTGAAGGAGGGCGTCTGTAGGGGTGAAGGAAGACGTCTGTAGGACGTCTGTAGGGGTGAAGGAGGGACGTCTGTAGGGCTGAAGGGGTGCGCGTGGATTAAGCTACATGTCATCAGCTTAGCGTTTCCTTTAGGTTGCAGCTGTTATCTCGCTGCGTTTGACTAAGCCGGAGCCTGGAGGTTATCTTTGACTCCCCGGCCTGTTTCCTCATCGCTATCAGACAGATCGTAGCGTTGCCTTTGGGAGCGTTGACCTAAAGAGGCCCCCTGGTACAACGTTCGAGATAATGCACCTTCCAACTTGTACACATTGAAACCATCTCTCTCTCTCTCTCTCTCTCTCTCTCTCTCTCTCTCTCTCTCTCTCTCCTCTCTCTCTCTCTCTCTCCTCTCTCTCTCTCTCTCTCTCTCTCCTCTCTCTTCTCTCTCTCTCTCTCCTCTCTCTCTCTCTCTCTCTCTCTCTCCCCCCCCCCCCCCCTCCTCCCAGAGGTTAAAGTACTGCCTGCAAGGCCGACCCCAAGTGGGGTCCTGCCCTGAAGGAGCACCGGACCGGCCGCTACGCCCCCATGTTGTCCGGCGCCGCGGAGGGCATGGATGTGCGGCCCCTCAAGGAGAAGGAGGAGCTGAAGGAGAAGGAGGAGCTGAAGGAGGAGGAGGGGGAGCTGCAACGAGATGAAGGACGACGTCTGTCTGTGACCATCCAGCAGGGCAGCAACGGCTCCACCAACACCCACAACAACCCCAACCCCGCCGTGGCGTAGAGCGCAGCGCCGCCTCCCACCCAGAGGGGGCAGCACACCTGTCTGCCTCCCTCTCACCTCCCACCCAGAGGGGGCAGCACACCTGTCTGCCTCCCTCTCACCTCCCACCCAGAGGGGGCAGCACACCTGTCTGCCTCCCTCTCACCTCCCACCCAGAGGGGGCAGCACACCTGTCTGCCTCCCTCTCACCTCCCACCCAGAGGGGGCAGCACACCTGTCTGTCCTCCCTCTCACCTCCCACCCAGAGGGGGCAGCACACCTGTCTGCCTCCCTCTCACCTCCCACCCAGAGGGGCAGCACACCTGCTCTGCCTCCCTCTCACCCCCCTCCCTCTCATTGCCCCCCCCCCCCCCCCCTTCCCTATAGCCTCCATCCTGCCCCTGTCCGTCCGTCTCCCACCCCCCACCCCATCCCACAACCACAACCACCCTCATCCCCCACTTTCCCACAATGCCATGTGGGGGAGGTCCCAGCCACTGGAGATCCTTACATATTGTAAGGGCTTATTATTTCTGACCTAACCTCGTCTGTCTGTCTGTGTGTGTGTGTCGTCTCTAGAGCCAAGAAGGAGAAGAAACAAATCAAAAGAATACGAACGACAGAGCATTTCCTTTAGGAGTGGCAAACGTAGAGGTGTTCTAATTTGTTTTTTTTGTTTTGCGTAATTTAATAATGCTGTTCCATTTTTTTTTTTTTTCTTTTCTTTCCATCTTTTATACAAACAAACCCTGACCACCCCTGACCCTACGTCCTGCAATTCAGAATAGATGCTGAGGTGTAGGGGGAGCCAGTGCACCCCCCCTGACTCCCGGTCAAACCACCATGGGCCCAGTCCAGGTCAGCAGCTCATGGCCCCTGGGGGGGGGAGGAGCCAGTGTAGTGAGCCGCAGTGTTGCGTTGTCCTCCCGGATGGCTTCAGGGCCAATCACTGAGCAGCCACGGGCACTCCGGGGACACGTCAACCTCTCTGGTGGGTCAGACCCTTCTGGACCATGTCCTGCTGCTGAGGGTCAAACCACAACCTTCTGAGGACCTGCTTTGAGAGGACTCGCACACAAAGACTCACAACACACACACACACACACACACACGTACACATAATGTACACACATAATGTACACACATAACGTACACGTAATGTACACACATGACGTGCACATGATCAGAGTTGTCGTTAACCCTAGTTTATAGCACAATGCCCTCAAGCTCAGTCGAGCTCCACTGAGGACAACACCTCTTTTACTTGTACGCCGATCACAGGTATTGCACAAGCGCAGTGAAAGGCCTGCTTACACTGAGGCTCCTCCTCACGCTCAGTTTCCCAAGGAAGTGTGAGGATGGTTCGACTGTTTACTGTAAAGCTGCTACCCTTATTGAGTCATTACCAGGCACAGAAGCACACAGTATGGGCCAAGTCTTCTGTTTGCATACACCAGGTCTTCTAACCTAGTGCACACACACACACACACAGACACACAGACTCACAGACACACACACACACACACACACACACACACACACACACCATGCTTTGTTTTTGATTGGTCATTCTTGCCGAAGCACAAGAGAACCCAATAGATATTCTCAGGGTCCTACTAGCTCTCTGGTTTCATGTCTACTCCTCCGTGGAGATAACACTGGTGCCGCGATTGGCTGATTCGCAGATCATCACGAATTCTGAAGATTCATCACAGTATCACGCCATTTGATTCATTAATGAATACACGTCTCGGTATGCATGAGCAAGCACATACGCAAAAAAAAAAAAAGAAGCAACCACACAAAGCACTAAATAAACCGTTCAGTGTGCCGCAAAACAAACAAAAAGAAGGAAAGCGAAGTGCCGTCGTGGTTGTTAAGGTCTTCCAGGCATTCACTCTCAACGGAAATGCTGAATCATCAGTCATAGCATCTCCAGCTTCCCAGGCTGCCGAGGAGTCAGTCCTCAGCGCCGCGGGGGGGGGGGGGCCTCTCACGTCTCTCTTTCACGTCTCTCTCACGGCTCACGGCTCACGTCTCTCTCTGGCGGCTCTCTGACGAGACGTGGCGGTTGACGTGGTCACGGCATGTTACCAAAACACGTGTTGAGCATGCGTGACATGTATGTGCGGCTGCCACAGAGCGGTGCGTGGCTTAGAATCCCGTCCTTTGTAGCTTTTTATGGGATCAGCGCCGTCACAGTGAAACATTTTAATGTATTTAAAAAAAAAACAACAACCTTGTGTTTTTTTTTGTGTAATCTCTGAGCCAGTTTGTTGTGATTGGATGATTTCATTGAGGTAAGAGTGGACATCGGTTTGTTGACGAATCATTTTACAGAGAGCACTTGTTTCTAAAGTGAAGGGTCATATAAACCATTGTGAAAGCAATAGTCTTCTTAACTGAATTATGTAGTTTTAATGTAGTTGTATAGAGTTGTTCTCTTGATAGACGTCTTATTTACCTCTTCTTATTGTAAAGTAACATAGTACATAATTCTAAGGAAGAAAAATGTGTTTATTTTGTAAAGACGCTACAGGATCATAATGTAATCTTAATGTTTACCATTGCTCTTCTGTTATTGGTTCCTTGCCTCTTTGAGGGAGGTTGTGATAGGGCAGCAGGGAAAGCCGGTTGATGGGGAAGAAAAGGCTGTTGGTGGGCAGGGTTCGAAAGACCATTGCGTTGACATCTATAGTATGTTAAAACCAGAGGCCATAACTGGACTATCGAGCACCTGTCAACAGTTTTGATAAAACAGCAAAGAAAGTCATACAAATCCCTTCATTCCTCTGGTTGCATTTTAACTGTATTTCAATGTTGCAGATTCAATAGTAACACATTTTTTTCAATCTCAACATTGGTTTGATTCTCTGGAGGAGAGGATGCAGTTGCTCTAACAGTCCACCAGGGGGTGTGGATTTGGTACTCAGGTTAGCGAAGGCACAACAGGACAAATGAAAGCTAAATGGTTGTTGTTGAGATGATGTCGTGTTTATAATTATGAGGATGAGCACACATTTCTAACCAGGTTTTGTTTTCTTTTTATGATTAAAGACCACATTAAATTATAATGTACCTTTTTCTTAGCTTAGATGTTCGAACATCTCATATTATGCATCCATTCAACAAATCGTGCCAAAAAAATCACAGAAGCTAACTTAGTTACTTATTTTACATTCAATTCCAATCACAATAACAGATGGTTTTGTGACACATCATCATGTTTGAGTGGGCGGGCCTAATAATATCGACCAATGACAACATCATTGGGGCCTGAGCTACTTCCTAAGAACGCAATAGGTACTATCAATATCGCCTGAATGATAAACTGTCCCACACCATTAATATTCCTGTTTTTACTTGAGAAAAAAATGACATGATTAATTGACGTTGGTAATGCGTCTGTGTCTGTCCTCGGATAATGTTGACCGAAGAGGACCAGTTTGCTGAGACTCTGTAACCTTGCATGGAGTGGATAGCTTACGCTAAATGCTACATGCTACAACTACAACTACATTTCTCTTCCTGAGCTTACGGGGACCTCACCACTCCCCCTGGATGGTGAACAAAACCATTTAACGGCCTCTTCATTTTACTCACCTTTTAGCTTTCTCTCTCTGTCTGAAAATGAAAGGCTACTTGAAAGGTTTCATCATGAGGTAGCGAAGTGAAAGCTGATTGTTGGACACGTGAAGTGACTGACAGTGGAGGCCTGCTCTGTCTGGGCGTTGGGCCACCATCCACACCTGTCAGTTGGCCATGATTTTTTTTTTTTTTTTTTTAATCTCCTCCAATCAAAAATTCTACACGAGTGAACACGGCCATGACTTCACGGTATATTAGAGGCAGGGCTGCACGTTGAAGAAACTGTTGGCCACCGTTCAATTCACACCCGTCTTCTGAATCACTTCTGTACACTGCGAACCCTGCCGCCATTTTGTGTCTCTATATCACAACCCATGCCATCTCTGCCAGCCCTACCCCTTCCTGCTCCTTTGTACAGTAATGTAAAAACATAATTATAATGATAATAATCGGGGCTGACGTGTGTACGTGTGCGTTTATCTTTGTTTTTATTTTGAGGGGTGGGGGGGGGGGGGGGGGGCAGGGTAGGTGTTTTACGCGAGGGGCTGTTCTTGGTCTCGTTCTTCATCGACTGCTCTGTTATTTCCTGGTAGTTGTGATTTGGGTAATGTGGTGTTGTGTAGGGTACTAGCGGCCGGCGGCCAGCGCGGATGTAGGGCGCACGGCGGCGCGGCCGTAGAGCGTAGACGTCCTGGTGTTTCTAACCCGCGAGACTCGCCCAGTCCTTTGTCTGCTAATGAACACAGTCTACCTTTAAGAAAAGAAATGTTTTGTACTAAAAGAAAAGAGAAAGAAAACTACATATTTT
The DNA here is from genome assembly GCA_036785325.1 of Urophycis tenuis. Classification (NCBI taxonomy): domain Eukaryota; kingdom Metazoa; phylum Chordata; class Actinopteri; order Gadiformes; family Phycidae; genus Urophycis; species Urophycis tenuis. Next base: position 1,015,740 of record JAXIVH010000040.1, on the reverse strand, counting down.
ATTGTCAAGATTTTAAGCATCATTTATGTTTTTGAACTTGTATACATAGAGAAATAAAATAGCGCAAGACGAAGCCAGCTGATATCAAACGTGTTGCCAAACACAATGCTTTTGATCCAAACTTGAAACTCTTGAGGATTGCAGGAGGTTTTTACAGCTAGTTTGGTCAAGACGAATGGCATTTTAGTGGCGAATAAAGGCCATTCTTTTTAACAGTTCTTAAAAGTATTTTACAAAGTGCGGTGCCAACTGACATGTGGGATCCTGGTTGGTATTGAGATAATTGGTTGTTCCTCAAATAGTTTCACAGTTTGGTGAATCCTACCTTGTTGTCACAGGTTAAGAACTACACCTGAATGCACAATTCAATACGTTGTTCCTCTGCTTGTGGTTGTCAGTGTGTGCTATCGTCAGTTCTTACAGTTGGTTGACCCAAGAGCTGGTTACCAGTTGTGGGGATTCAGTGGTATAAGGAGCTGAGGTTAGAGATCTTCTTTAGAGGTTCAAGTGTACATTTTTTGTCGCTACTTTTGGATTGCTTGTTCATTGCTGGCATAGTTAAAATCAATGTGTAGATCCAATTAGTGACATGGTCAAAGATGGTACGATTGGAGAGGGGAAAGGACGTTTTACCATTATTTACCCACAAACATCAAAAGCACTAGCTTCTGGCCGGGTGACTTAAACAGAAAGTCTTGTGGTGGTCGAGATGGGAGACTCCAAGGTTTTGAGGCACGGTGCAACTTCAGAAGAATTTTTCAAATAAAACTGTGATTTTTGTTTTGTTTTGATAATTTGTTTGTGATCTGTTGCAATTCTCTGTTGATTGCAGAAACAACCTTGAATTTCGTACTACTACTACTACCCAAACACGCTTAATGTCTGGTGGAATTTCAGCACTTTAAGGAGGGCATTTGTTTTTATAAGCATCCGAATTATAGTCTGTCGATGATGACAATAAGTACTTCTGTTTTTAATATATATCTATATATAGATATATATATAGGTATATCATTTTAAAAACTAATGTAAAGTATGCCTTTTTTTCAGTGGTCTGAAACACAAAACACTGTTGGCTGAATACTGCTGTCTCTGCCAACATGAATTCCTTCGGTAGAAGAGGGGAAATAAATAGCACAAAAGAGAACACAGCCCTGCTACCTTCTATCATATCTATCTATCTTCATGTCTATCCATCTATCCTCATGTCTATCTGTCTAACCGTGTGTTCAACCTTTTAGGGCCCAAATCCATTGAAATGTCTTAGTCCTGTCAGCTGTATATCGTAAAATGTTCAATTACAAAATGGCAAATAAAATCTATTTTAAAGATCAGTATGTGGCGGTGTTTCTGTCTTTACAGCTTCTTCATCATATCATGTAATTATTTATTCTGATTCATTGTGTTCATTCACAATAGATGTGGAAACCATAGCAACAGAGTTGGAACATCAGTTTTCCACCAGGATTTGCTGCAAAAAAATTGACAGACCTTTGAAAAGCCCAATTAGGAATCAGGGTGTGTTACAGTTAAGATTAAATTTAAAATTGACAGTTATAGATTACTTTAAGAGTTGACATTATGGATTACAGAAATTGCTTAATCACAGTTAGGACATATGTGGGTTACATTTATAGTTTACAGAAAGTTATTCTTTTGGATTTCTTAATATGATCAATTGTACTCATCTGATTTATCAAACCCATCAGTTTCATCGCACAAAAATCTCAATAAAGAAAATGTGTTTTCGAAAAAAAAACATATTAGGCCTATATAGTTAGTATTTGGTCATTATTACATGGCATTATTCAATGTATCGATGACAACGTCGTCAACGGATGAATCTAATGATTTTAACAAGCTGACGTCTTTGAATCTAACAACAACAAACAAACATCCATAAATGTATTCTTAATGAGTGAGGCTGGCCATCGAACTCTGTGTCTACAAGATGCATTGTGAACGTGGTGGAATCACCGAGCCAACCCATCCGTCTTACTTTCAACTCAAATTCAATAACGGTCTAAGAAAGCTGACATGAACTTTTAGAAAGTCTTCAACCGGGTGACCACAGTGGGAACTGAACCAAAACACCCGAAGCACACGCAAGACTTAGAATCTAAAAAGAATTGTTGTTTCAATGTATTTCATTATGATTTCTAAATAAATAATAACTAAATAGATAATTGCATGTTTTTCGGATTAACTATGAATTATTAATTAATTATGCATTGTTCATTATTCATTATTCCTTGTTATTAGCCGTTAGAATAATGCTTGGCCTCCTGATGCTCCTGCATCGCTGAGACTGTGATACAACCACATCATGTGTTCGCATGGAGGCCTATCACTGGCGGAAATATATCACGAGGTTCTCTGACTACTAATACATTTAATAATTGGTGACAAATGTTCTAAAGTAAGCATGAAACATGTTCAAGGATGCAATAATTCAATACCATGTCAAGTCGGAAGAGGGCAGCATTGCGTAGAATATTCAACGAGAAGCTGAGCTCTATGGTTGTATTTGTAGTAGGGTAGGTGATGTTCACAGTATCAGTGAAGACTTTAGGAGGGTGATGAGCATTACCCACCTAATAGGGCCTACAACTCTCACGTTTTCGCGGAGTGCACCACATTGTTACTTTCACCACATTGTTACTTTTACATTGTCTTTCAGTTCACGTTTTGACGATGGTGTCGGACAGACACACAGACAGACAGACAGACAGACAGACAGACACAGAGATAGAGAGAGAGAGAGAGAGAGAGAGAGAGAGAGAGAGAGAGAGAGAGAGAGAGAGAGAGAGAGAGAGAGAGATCCTTCATTCATACTTTATTTAATCATACTTTATTTATTCCAAAGAAAATTCAAGAGACACATCTCTTCTGATCTGTCTGTTTGTATGTACATTATGCTTCTAAGTATAGAATGTAGTATGATCTCGAAGGCATACATATGACATATACATGTTCACGCTTCAATTTCAAAATTACTGAATTTCAACCTGGTCTCATCACAGGAATCCGTGAAATAGCCACGGACGCTTAACTTAAATTCCGTGGTGGGCCCACGGAATCACTGACATTCCCGTGAAACTCACACGGATTTCGCTCCAATGCAAGTTAATGACACTCATATTTCGGTCAAGTGACTTTTATGACTTTGGGCTACATTAAAATTGAGTAAATGTAATAATATGGTTAAATTATGCCTTCATTTAAGTGGGATATTTAATAATCAATGGGTGGTATATTGAGCCTACTTTTTTTTACTTTTTTTTTTAAAGGAAATAGTGAATTCAACACTCACACAGTTGTCAATACATTTCGATGGAGTGTTGAATTCACTAACTTTTTCCTTACACTTGTGAGTTTTGAAGAGGACTTTTACGAACTTATCCGGAAAGACGGAAGAGACATCGACGCAGCGGTAGCCTTAGCAACAGCGAGTTGAAGCTAACAGAAAAGTGCTCTTTTAAATAAACTCCTGGTGTACTTACAAACTTTAAAATGCATCGTTTTGTGAGTACAGACCATATATGTACTACTACAGAAGTTGGGTAACAATCCATGCATTATTAGAATAGTGGGGTAATTTACGAGATATACACATTGTACCGGACACTCCAATACTAAGCCATTCGGCTGATACCCCTAAACTTGATAAATATTGACCGTCGCTAAAAATGCATCTGAGGGGGTATTTGGCTGGATTATTGGTGGAAATTACCTCAGGGTGAATTTTACTCCGAACCATCACTTTAAGAATGTGAGCTGCCCAATTTCTAAGATGCTTAAGATTTAGGTGCTTAGATTGAAGTGACTTAACATTCAAGCTTTCAAATTTTAAGGTGCTACAATTTTAAGATGCTTACAATACACAACACGTAAAGGGGTTGTTCAGAATTTTGGACATAGGACCTAATTTCCAAGTTACCCTGTGTGTATCATTGGAGAAGTTTTCAACAAATTTCACTTCTAGTTGCAGAGTTTGCTGGTGTTAGGCTAGCTCAAGTCAACAGTTTCGGCTAGTCTGCTGACAAAAACAGCCTTACCCACTCCACAGTAAACCTGAGGCAAATAAATTATAACGCTAAACTATTGATGTAAATGTCTGTGTTGATAGAATAATGTTCGCAACCTCGCATTCCATGAATCATCGCATTTTGAGGGACTAGTTTCTGCCGGTAACATCAGTCCGCTGCCGTAGCCAGCGGCCAGCGCGGATGTAGGGCGCACGGCGGGAGTATAAAGGCTCATTTCCACTGGATGCGGAACGGCTGCAGATCCGCTCCGCTACGGCGGCGGAGTCAATACGTATCAATTATAATCAACGTGTGAGCGTCCACCAACTCCGGGTCCGCTGCGTTGTGGGTGCGGAACGGCTCCGTCATCCGCCAGCCCTCGCAAACGATACGCAGAGCTTCTATTTTTGACGGACACCGGAGCACGGCGCATCACTTCAGCACAGAGCGGACCGGTTATATCGCGTGATTATGCGTCAATTCGCGAGATCTCGTGCGCCCTCGCGACTCCGCTGTCACAGGCGGACCCGCAACGATGCGTAGCACGGACGGAACCGGTGTGTCTTGACCAGTGTTGGGCAAGTTACTCTAAAAAAGTAATTAGTTAAAGTACTATTTACTTCTCCCAGAAAGTAACTAAAGTAGTATTTGAGTTACAAACTCTAAAAGTAACTAGTTACTTTGGAAAGTAACTATTGCGTTACTTTCAAATAATTTTTAAATACTGATGTGTCAAACAATTTGGACCCCATCTACATCCCTCTTTGAAAGAACTAAAAAAAAACATGTGTGTTCAATTATTTATGCTAAAGGAGAGAGTATTATAATGAAATGAAGACTCAATACATTACAAACAGAAATCCACAGTGCACAAATCTAAACAATTTTAACATTGCTGTGGGAATGTGAGACTACACAATATATCTTTTGGAACTTGATATTTACTGAACGCATATGATTCATCTTACGATAGGACCCACGTGAGATTTACGAAACTTTCGTATCACACCAATCCCAGCGTACGAAGGAGCTTGATGTTGATAAATACGGCGGCTGAGATCAATCGTACTTAACGTAACACGCCCCTATAAAAGCGTGTGTCCCATGTTCAGCGGGCTACGCACGTTTGATAAATGAGGGCCACTGTACGTATGGTTTTACGCAATGGAAGTGATTTCTTCCTCGAATAAATAGATCAGTAAACTGTTTGGACTACTTGGGCTCGCCATCTCTTTCTAGCTGATTCACATTAACGTCTTTAGTCGACCTCTCGTAGCCTACTGCTGCTCAACTTTGATGGGCGCACAGCGTAAGTAAGCAGACTAAGCACCCGCCTAACTTCCCCTCTGATTGGCTTACCATAGAATTTTACGCAACCCCAGCCAATCGTCATCGCTTTTGCGGTTGTCTCGTGCTCCTGCCCTTACCAAGGACAAGGGAGGAACAAGATTTTCTCTGTCACTCGGCTCAGAGGTCCGATGCAAAACATCTACCTTCAATGTAGTAACGCAACATTTTTTTGAAAGTAACGATAACGGCATTATAATAATGAGATGAGTAATCAATTAGATTACTCGTTACTGAAAAAAGTAACGGCGTTACTAACGCCGGTACTTATAACGCTGTTATTCCCATCACTGGTCTTGACGGAGTCGGAGTACGCAGCCGTTCCGTAGCAGAGCGGATCTGCAGCCGTTCAGCATCCAGTGGAATATCCGCGTAACGCTGCTGCTGAGACATAACTCACTCAAAATGCAATGCCATGCAAGGTTGGTTTTATACTGTGTAACTGTAATTGGAAATGAGGTCCTATGTCCAAAATTCCAAACTACCCCTTTAATTTCTAAGCCTCTTATATTTTGAGCTGCTTAATTTCCAAGATGCTTGATTTTAAGCCGCTTACATTTTAAGCCACTTTTCATTTTTAAGCGCAATATTTTAAGGTGGTTTCACAACATACATTTAAAGCCTCTTTATTTGATGCGGCTTACTTTCTAAATTGCTGAATTTTAAGACACGTTTAAGCCGCTCTAAGAAATGTAACATTTACATTCAAACAGAACTGACAACCTGAAACAAAAGCTGATGTGGAGCCGCCACTGGTTATCAGGGGCACATGTGAACCATCACTGTCTGACATGACATCATAATAGATCTCATATAATCGATTTAGAACAAATCTAATCTGGAATTATTCCGGTAAAGGATGTTTTTCTCTGTTATGATTTCCAGCCTCTATGTTCTCTGTCCCTGTGGCAGATTTATTTGATGACTAAAACACAACTCCATGTCAGGGATTGCCAGATCGTTCAACATCGCACCTTTGAATTCAAACCGCTGCAATTATGTGTTCAACATTTGATGTCAGCGGCTAGCGTGATTTCTTTTTTTTTGTTATCGCGGCTAATTAGCATGCAAATGAGGTAGCTGCGCTCATACAGGTGGTCGCTTGCAGGTGTGGCGCGGGAAGTCTGGCAGCTACAAATGAAGCCAGCCGAGTGACTGATCGGAGCCGCGCTAACGATATTACTTTCTTACGAGATCATATCTCAGTGGCCTCTGTGAGAAACATTTGCATATGCGGCACACGTTTAGGCTTGAGCTTATTCCACGGTGATATTTCACATAGTCAGGTGTGTGTGTGAGTTAAACCTAGGCCTATGTGTGTGTGTGTGTGTTTTTTTTATGGCAAGTACCTTGAAAAGGGTGAGGTAACCTTGGGGGGGGGGGGGGGGGGGGGGTACTAGCTGCAGGCTTTTTTTTATTTTCATGATTGGAGTGTTGCACTTCTGACACGAAACTGTTGACAGAAAGCAATTTTTTCCGTGAGTATGTGTTTGTGTGGGTGGGTGTGTGAGAGACCATTGTTCCATTCTGTGGGAGAGGTGACCCCCGAGCTGAAATGAATCATCATCCCCTCCACCTCATACTTTGATGAGAAGATAGACTCCATTTTGTGTCAGATGAAAACGTTTTATATTGCCCAGTGGTTTGGCCAGTGGTTCATCTATAGTATGAAACAAAGAATAAACTTACAATAACAGGAATATAATACAATTGTATACCTGTAATATATATAGAGTATGTAATCCACAATAATCTAGCCATGTGTCAGACAGCTGCATGGATGACATCTGTTGTGTGTCAAATTGTTATTCAGGAGTTGAAGTGCCCATGGCGTGAACTATTCCTATTTATTACAATTGGTCATGCACTTCGCCATGAGCAAAACTGTGCAATATGTGTCTGTCACACACATGCTCGGGAACTAGAGCTCACAAACAGCCCAAGGGTTTGTAGTGTCATGTTGAATGTTTCAGAGTTCGTCTGGAGGGCTCCTATGCTGTTGTATGTAACATTCAGAGAATTGGGTGTGATAATATGAGTAGTCGTCAGTTACCAGTCACCTGTCATTCTGTGTCTGAGTAGCGCCGGTCCCCTACAGCGCCGCGGTGCCCTGTACCATGACCTCACACACTGCCACCAACACACAGGGCACCCAGCGTCTCCAGGGCAACATGTGTGTAGTCTGTGTATAGTATGTGTGGTGTCTGTGTATAGTATGTGTGGTGTCTGTGTGGTGTCTGTGTATAGTCTGTGTTGTGTCTGTGTATAGTATGTGTGGTGTCTGCATAGTCTGTGTTGTGTCTGTGTGTAGTCTGTGTGTAGTCTGTGTGGTGTCTGTGTGTAGTCTGTGTAGTGTATGTGTGTAGTCTGTGTGGTGTCTGTGTGTAGTTTGTGTGTAGTCTGTCTGTGTGTAGTCTGTGTGGTGTCTGTGTGTAGTCTGTTTGTAGTCTGTGTGTAGTCTGTGTGGTATCTGTGTGGTATCTGTGTGTAGTCTGTGTGTAGTCTGTGTGTAGTCTGTGTGTAGTCTGTGTGTAGTCTTTGTGGTATCTGTGTGTAGTCTGTGTGTAGTCTGTGTGGTATCTGTGTGTAGTCTGTGTGTAGTCTGTGTGTAGTCTGTGTGTAGTCTGTGTGTTTCTCGAGAGCTCTGCAGTGACACCAACATTCCACACCTGGGAGAAACACGGTCATCTTATCTGTCGACGTGAAGGTGGACAAATGTTTGAGTACGGACGACCGGACACATTAACGGATTCAGAAACAAACAAATTAATCAATGAACGCAAGTTTCACACAATTTCAACCCGCACAATGTAATTTGTCGACAGCTATTTACTCAATCAAAAAATATCTTAACTTGAAAGTTTCTGGAGAATAACCCCCCCCTGTACAAGTCAATCCATCCAGGGAATTGCCTATAAATTGTTCTGGTCCACTTTTACCCGGACAGTTACTGTCATCTGAAAATGATGTAGCTGTAACGGTAGCTACAACCCATGCCACTACAGGTTGCTGATGGGGAAGCATTGTGCAGGTTTCAGAAAGCAGTTGAAAAAGTTAAATATATATTGCAGCCACTATGTATAAAAAATGTTGCATTCCGAAAATCTGTCCACAAACCACAACAGTGAAGATTTGTACAACAACAAAACACATTGTGTCGTTAAAACACAAGCAATTTCTGTGAGATGTTAAAATCCCATCAACTTCCAGTCGCATCTGTTTTCGGGAGAGCTGTTATGCAACAAAAATAAATGTAAATTCAACTTTTCCAATTGTTGTCAATTGATAGCTATTTTCCAATAACATCTTTAAAAAAAAAACGATCCGGGAAACTAACTCTGTTTGTATGTATGTAGCTGCCTGCCCGGTCCACCAGGTGGTCCAGTCCTGACCATGTACCGGTCCACCAGGTGGTCCAGTCCTGACCATGGACCGGTCCACCAGGTGGTCCAGTCCTGACCATGTACCGGTCCACCAGGTGGTCCAGTCCTGACCGTGCCCCCGGTCCATGAGGTGGTCCAGTCCTGACCATGTACCGGTCCACCAGGTGGTCCA
>JAXIVH010000040.1:978873-996610 GCA_036785325.1 Urophycis tenuis | reverse complement strand
CACTGAGTTTCCTGAAATGCGGCGAACAACTAAAATGTATGATTAATATCATGAGACTGTGCTCCCACCTCCAGACCGTGTTCCTCCAGGACAACGCGGTGGTCCAGATCCGGCTCCTGGACCTCTCCCGCCTGGGGGTCCTGCACTACCTCTACCTGCAGAACAACAGCATCTCGGCCCTGGAGCCGGGGGCCTTCCTGAGCCAGGGGGAGCTGCTGGAGCTGGCCCTCAACGGGAACCTCATCCACCTGGTGACCGCCGACGTCTTCCGTGGCCTGGACCGCCTGCGCATCCTGTACCTGGCCGGCAACCAGATCACGCGGCTGCAGGACCACATCTTCAGGGGACTGCACGTCAGTAGGAGCTGCTTTGTGTCATGGAGCGTGTGAGGGTGCAACCCAGGGATCCTGGGGGAGGCTCTGAGCTCAAAGCGTTTGGCTGGGAGTCAAACCACACTGTCCTGCCCTTCAAAATAAACATAGTAATGTTGAATCATCCTTTCAACAAGCGCCAGAAGCTAAGCACAGTTTACTCATGGCAAGGGGACACACACACACACACAGCACGCGCACGCACGCGCACACACACACACACACACAAACACACACATACACACACACACACACACACACACACACACACACACGCACACACACACACACACACACACACAAACACACACACACACACACGCACACACACGCATGCACACGCACGCACACACACGAACACACACACGCACACACACACACACACACACACACACACACACACACACACACACACATATCACACACACACATCACACACACACACACACACACACACACACGCACGAACACACACACACACACACACACACACACACACACATCACACACACACACACACATCACACACACACATCACACTCACACATCACACACACACATGCTTGCGATTCACATCTACAGGAAAATGTAGGGGTGTGAGTTACTGCATGTTTCCAGCAAGTGTGAGAGCAGGTCAGTGGAGCACAGCCCCCACTGAGACAGGACACTGAGAGAGGCTACAAGGCTGTAAGAGTGGCTGCCATGCAACAGTGTGATGAGGCGCCATGCGGCTGTAAGGACGCGGTTCCTACAAACACACTGCAGGTGGTTCGGTCCAGAAATACCAGGATCGGACCACTTGAGGAGAAATGCCCGCCAAGCAAAACCGTGATCGTTCAGTTGTGCCGTCACGGCCTTTACTGCCGCATGCCATTTAGCTCGGAGAGTCACCCCACTAACCCCCATATCAAAACGTCAAGTGCAGATTTACGACATAAGTTCTTGACAGGGTTTTTAACTACATCCCACACAGATTTATGAGTTATGAGGATGTAAACCTTCCATTATATTCATCGATGCTTCTGCAGGATAAATTCACCAAGGTTTCGGCCAAGGATAGTCGATGTTGGGAGGTAAGCACTCCAGCTGGAAGGCTTTGGGTTCAAAGCCCAATCTCTGATCTCTACATACGCGTTACTTTATGAACCTTCAAAAATAAAACATCACTGTCAAGTTGACCGGAAGGAAGAAGCGTCTACAAAAAGAAGCCACACGGTATTAAAGTAGCTGTACCTTTTCCCCCTCCCTCTGTTCACCTCTCATGCACCCCCAGCGTCTGCAGGAGCTGCATCTGCAGGACAACAGCATAGAGCTTCTGGGGGAGCAGGCCCTGTCCGGTCTGAGCTCCCTGGCCCTGCTGGACCTGAGCCGGAACCACCTGCGCACCCTGGGGCCCTCCTCGCTGAAGGCCCTGGTCAGCCTGCAGGTGCTGCGAGTCACAGGTGACTCTTCACCGGGGGCAGACGTCACAGCCGCTGCATGGTCCCTTGTTCTGTCTGTTGTTGAGTCCTCCACTCCATCCATCCATCTGTCCATCCATGTATCTATCTCTCTATCCATTCATTTATCTTCTATCCATCATCCACCCATCGATCTGTTAATCATCCATCTACAGTAGGTGGATGCATCTACAGCCATCTGTCCATCTGTCTGTTTTTCTATCCATTTATCTGGTTTTGAAATAGGCAACTTTCTTATGCGAGGAACTTTGAGTTTATAAATGATTGGTTGGGCTTGTGCAATAAAGCAGAAATCTTTTTTCGGAGGAAAGATATTAAATATTTTTTACTCGAGTGCAGAGCGCATAGTCCCTTCTTCCTGAACTGCAATGCGTTTAAGGTTTGAAAAAACCCCACCCACAATTCTATGAGAGCCACGTGTGCTTTCCAAAGGGCTCTCATGAACTCGTTATCATGCTGCAATGGCCCTTTCAACTTCAACATACTCATTAGAGGCAGTAAGCCCTGAAACACCAGAGGACAGCTAATTAGCGGTCCATTACGTCTCCGATCCAAGGCATACCGGGCAGGGGGCTGATCAACCAACCTTTAGTGGAACAATTTGCAACCAATCAGCCGTTGAAACTGACCCAGGACCAATCACAAGGCACTAAAGCCAAGAGATCTTTGGTCCACTGATTTCCTTAATGTGTTTCAGTCGTCGCTCCCTCCTGCCACACCACACAAACATGTCTCCCACCTTGAAAGGAGTTCGGTTTGCTCCCCTACTCTACTCCCTAGGACTCCAAGGCAGGGATTCTGTTTCTTTCACAGGCTCCTTGTACTGTCACCAACCGACTCCATCTGAAGCATAAGGCTGTACTGCAGAAAGCAAGCCAAAAAAGCAGTTTGAGGTCAGATTCTAAAATAGGCCACAAATATCTATGCCAGCATAACCACTGAGAGGAGGTCAAAAGAGAGTCTCTTACTGTTTTGTGCAGTATATCTTTCCGCGCAATGGATAACCATTCAAATCCAAACCAAAGGCAGAATAAATTGACCCTGATTCCTCCAGCCTCTCTGTGGTCTAACACCAGTCTGTTCTGTGACAGGGAACCCGTGGCGGTGTGACTGTGCGCTGGGCTGGCTGCGGACCTGGATCAGCGAGGAGGGCCAGCGCCTGCTGAGCTCCGCCGAACAGCGCCGGCTGATGTGCGCCGAGCCCCCCCGCCTGTCGCACCTCAGCCTGGTGGAGGTGGCCCCCAACAGCCTGGTGTGCATCCCCCCCGTGGTGCAGCTGGAGCCCAGCCATCTCACCGTGCGCCTGGGGGAGAGCCTCCGCGTCTCCTGCCAGGCGTCGGGCTACCCCCAGCCCCAGGTCACCTGGAGGAAGTCGTCCCACGGCCGGACGCAGCTCTCCCCGCGGGGCCTGGTCCAGGAGCTGGGCCCCGACGGGGAGCTGTTCATCCCGGGGACGCCGACGGCGTCTCCTCCTCCTCCTCCGCCTCCTCCCCCGGGGTCCAGAGCAGAGCAGGCGGCCATGGGGAGCGGCAGCGTGGGAGGGCTGGTGCGCGGGGTGGAGGAGGGCGGGGAGCGCGACAGCTTCGACCCGGACACGGGCAGCGGCATGCTGTTCCTCAGCAACGTGACCGTGGCGCACGCCGGGCGCTACGAGTGTGAGGCCTGGAACCCAGGGGGCGTGGCCAGGTTGATCTTCCACCTGGCGGTCAACATGTCGTCCTCCTCGTCCCCAGCCCAGTACTGGCCGCGCCTCAACTCCCACCCTCCGTCCTCCTCCTCCTCCTCCAGCAGCTCCTCCTACTATCACCCGGAGGTGCTGGACGTCAGCCAGGAGCCCCTGTACGAGCAGGACAGCATGGACTTCAACGCCCTGGGTCCCGCCACGCAGACCGCCATCGCCATGGGCATCTCCCTGCTGGCCCTCACCGCCCTGCTGCTCCTCGTCATGATCTACATGCGGCAGCGGCAGCGCCGCAAGGAGGAGCGGGGCTCCTACTGTGCCAGCAAGGAGGAGAGCATCCTCTACGTCAACGACTACTCTGACGGGCCCACCACCTTCTCCCAGCTGGAGGAGTACCGGGACAACCAGGGCCACGAGATGTATGTCCTGAACCACGCCCAGCCGGTCCTGGGCTCCAGGTCCGGGCCATGCCCCATGGTGGGCGGGTACTGCCAGCAGGGCAGCATGAAGGACGCCCTGCTGGACCACGAGATGGTGCAGACGCTCAGCCGATCCGGGGTCATGGGGCCCCGGAGGAACCCGGCGGAGGGTGGAGAGGGGCCCACGACGCTGGACCCAGAAGGCCTTTTCATGGGACAGAGTCTGCTGTTTGGGTCGCAGGTCGCCTACGAGATCCACTGCTGAGGCGCTGCTGTGGCCGTCAGCTTTGCATCCAGAGCGCATCCCCACAACCAGAGAGCGTCCCCACAAACAGAGCGTGTCCCCACAACCAAGGAGCGTCCCCACAACCACAGTGCGTCCCCACAACCAGAGAGCGTCCCAACAACCAGAGCGTGTCCCCACAACCAAGGAGTGTCCCCACAACCACAGTGCGTCCCCACAACCAGAGAGCGTCCCCACAACCAAGGAGCGTCCCCACAACGAGAGCGCGTCCCCACAACCAGAGCGCGTCCCCACAACCAGAGAGCATCCCCACAACCAGAGCGCGTTCCCACAACCAGAGCGTGTCCCCACAACCAAGGAGCGTCCCCACAACCAGAGAGCGTCCCCACAACCAGAGAGTGTCCCCACAACCAGAGCGCGTCCCCACAACCAGAGAGTGTCCCCACAACCAGAGCGCGTCCCCACAACCAGAGCGCGTCCCCACAACCAGAGAGTGTCCCCACAACCAGAGCGCGTCCCCACAACCAGAGTGTGTCCCCACAACCTTTCCACCCGGCCAAGAAACGCTGCGGTGATCACCGACCCCGGGGGCTCCGCGGCCACGCGCCCGCCGGCTGCTAAAACCACAAACAGCACTGAGCTGGACCTTCAGAGGAGCCGTAGCGCCACCCACTCCCCAGAATGATGACACTGTTGTTGTTGTTGTATGTCGATCGTTTTCCACTCGTGTTTCGTGACATCCAGGGGAGCCCCCGGGGGCTTGGCCGCTGTGCGTGCACGCCGCTGATGTTGAGCTGTGTTCACGAGCTGGAGGGACTACTGTGCATTGCCTTGACAGACTGACGTACAGCAGGGTGGACAGACTCTTGGATACTACCTTGGAGGACTCCTGTAGGACAGGGTGCACGGACGTGGAGGCCGTTTACTTCATTACACTGTGCAGCGAGGAGGGCTGTGTGGAGCGCGTCTGCCAGGAGGCGAAGAGGTGATCACTGTGGAGATTATTTTCCTGAAGCATCGCTTGACACAGAATCTGTGAGGTTTTCACGGTTCAGCATACTGTAGAGGCGCAGGGAAAAACTGATGAAGACACTGAACAGGCCAACACAATCATGAGGTGGATGGAAATGTAGACCAGTAAGTGTGAATCCCATAATACATACTGTAGGTTTAAATATTACCATTGTAACAATGCTAAATTTGTGGGGTCAAAAGTTGCCATCAAACTCAATCAATGCTGGACTTGAGTAGGATCCTCAGAAAAGCCAAAGTGACAGTAAAGGAAGTATTGAGTGGGTGTATTGAGAATGTGTGTTGGGTTGCAGACCCAGTTTTGTAATGTAAGGTTGTGTTTTTTTGACTCTGTTTATCTCTGTTTTGAAACCGATCGTTGAATAGCAAGCTTTGTCTCCGTTCCATTAGCGTGGGCACGGGCGCAGTGCCCGGCGCACGGCTGTGTTTTGACCGCGCTAACCGCTGGTCGTGGCCAGTTTCAATCATTCAAGGTCTGCTGTTTTTATAGCGCTTTCCCTCACGTTTTTTTTTTTTGAACATTGCCTGGGTGAAAATGTGTTTCTGCGTCTGACTAGATGTACCGTTCAGTGTGGGCCAGAAGAGCCCAGCTACAGTCTGCCGCTGATCATTACGTGGTTTTCCGTCCGCCGTCTTTAACTAATAAATTGTATTTTAAAACAGCTCCGCGCGATTTTCATTTGTGATTGCCGGCCGTCGTTCAGGATGCTGCTGCAGGGCCAGGAGGAATCAGTGTGAGATGGCGGTGGAAATGAGGGCATAATGATGTGCAGATGTGGTGTCAGGAGTTAACACAAACGACTGTCTTGGACACAGCATCCTAAACTTGTTTCCAGCAGCAGTCCTGCTTGTTGGTGAAGAATATTGCACGGTTGCACTTCATCCAACTCGTGGCATATCATTTGTATCCATTTCAGCGCAATGTTATGTTTCTGGCAGAGGACAAACGCGTGACACGTGACATGATGTGAGACCTTGTGTCCCCTGTGATTCTGAGGGACAATGTTGCCAACCGATGAGACCTCATTAGTCTCCACTATGTCTTCCTATGGAGACACTCGTTTGTAGCACACATTTAACACTCCTTTGTAGCACACATTGAAAACTTGTTTGTAGCACACATTGAACACTCGTTTGTAGCACACATTGAACACTCGTTTGTAGCACACATTGAACACTCGTTTGTAGCACACATTTAACACTCGTTTGTAGCACACATTGTTTGTAGCACACATTGGACACTCATTTGTAGCACACATTGGATCAGAACACATTTGAATGTCCTGCTTTCAGCAGCACACATCCGTGGGCTGCCTGATATCATTTAGTATTATTGTCACAGAGCGTTGGCACAGAAAATCAAAATTGGACCTTTGCCCATTTTTTCACCTGCCTTTCCATCTCAAAGCTGTCACACAAAAAAAACACTAGACACAAAAAAACCCCTCCATTTCATCACGCTTATTTGAGGTTATCTTATCTTTCCATTGACGTAGCCTGGCTCTCCATTCACTGTCGTCTCCTCAAAGTGCAAAACACGTTGGTGCTGGAGCCCTCCCCTCAGACCCCCTCAGACCCCCTCAGACCCCCTCAGACCCCCGTCAGACCCCCTCAGACCCCCTCAGACCCCCCTCAGACCCCCTCAGACCCCCTCAGACCCGTCAGACCCCCTCAGACCCCCTCAGACCCCCGTCAGACCCCCTCAGACCCCCTCAGACCCCCTCAGACCCCGTCAGACCCCCCTCAGACCCCCCTCAGACCCCCTCAGACCCCTCAGACCCCCTCAGACCCCCGTCAGACCCCCTCAGACCCGTCAGACCCCCGTCAGACCCCCTCAGACCCGTCAGACCCGTCAGACCCCCTCAGACCCCTCAGACCCCGTCAGACCCCCCTCAGACCCCTCAGACCCGTCAGACCCCCCTCAGACCCCCCTCAGACCCCCGTCAGACCCCCTCAGACCCGTCAGACCCCCGTCAGACCCCCTCAGACCCCCGTCAGACCCCCTCAGACCCCCTCAGACCCGTCAGACCCCCCTCAGACCCCCCTCAGACCCCCGTCAGACCCCCTCAGACCCGTCAGACCCCCGTCAGACCCCCTCAGACCCCCTCAGACCCCCCTCAGACCCCCTCAGACCCCCGTCAGACCCCCTCAGACCCCTCAGACCCGTCAGACCCCCGTCAGACCCCCGTCAGACCCCCTCAGACCCCCGTCAGACCCCCTCAGACCCCTCAGACCCCCTCAGACCCCCTCAGACCCGTCAGACCCCCGGCGAGCGCGCGGCGCTGTGGCGAGCAGCTGGGACGTCCACAGGGCGGACGCCCCGCCGTCACGCAGCCTGCGGCGCTGGCGAGCCGTGGCGTCCGAGGCGAGGTGACCCAGGGCTCCGGTGCCTCCATCTCAGACACGGGGACGTGGAAAAACACCTCCTTTTTCTGGCCTTTGACGAAAATTGATTTTTGTTCCTTCCAGTGCCATTATTATGGTAGTATGTCACACTGTGTCCTTTCAAGCCCACAAAAGCGCTGCTGTTTTTTTTGTCTTCGGTGATCAGAGGCTTTTCACGGTTCACAATGGTTGTCATTGGTTACCTGGACTCCTGCGTATTTTCATAGAGTAAGTAGTAATCTGGCCAACCTTGTGGCTTCCATCTAATGTACCGAGTCTTAGATGTCAATGCGGTTATTAAATGCAAACTGAGTGCACTCAATTGTTTGTCTGACTCCCGCCTAGCTGCTTCCCAGTTAGTCACTCAAGAGCACGCAAACCTGAAATTATTATCATTATACCGATGAAGGCATGGTGCATTATGCTGAAATTGGGGCTGTAATTTTATGGTAGAAGCAGTCCTTTAAAAAAGTACAAAAAAAATAAAAAAGCTTTACAATAGGCAGTTTGAGTCACATCTAGTTCTTTCATTAAATACACACAGAGAAACAGAGAGAGAAAGAGGAAGAGGGAGAATAAGAGAGAGAGAGAGAGTGAGAGAGAGAGAGAGAAGAGAGAGAGAGAGAGAGAGAGAGAGAGAGAGAGAGAGAGAGAGAGAGAGAGAGAGAGAAAAAGAGAGAGAGAGAGAGAGAGAGAGAGAGAGAGAGAGAGAGACTGATTCAGTGCATGTAAATGCAGGGCAGCTGGGGTAGGGTATTAGTGACAGTGAGGTGAGGGGATGTGACCTTTCCTGTCCAGGTGAGGGGGCGTTGGAAGAAAGAAGCAGAAGGGCATTTAGCAGACGCTTTTGCCCAAAGCGACTTACGATCATGTACAAAATACATCTGTGGACATGTGGAGGTGGGGATCGAACCGTCAACCCTCTAGTTAGTGGGCGACCCACTCTACCCACTGAGCTATGCCACACCGAAGAAGATGGGTGGTCATGACGTCAGCCAGTTTATTTGTGTTCATCCTTTACTTAACCAGGCAAGCCATCAAAAGCAAATTCTTATTTGCGATGGCAGCCAGGCAAAACATCTCAAATCAAAGCGTCACGAGGGAACGGGGCAGGAACAGAAATGTCAAAAGGTGGAAACACAGCAGTACACATCCCAGCATGTCGGCTGGCCCTGCTGCGTCCACACACTCACAGCCAGCACCACATGAGGGGCGCAGCGTCCAGGCCACCGGCACCGGCTGGTAAGCAGCAAACAGCAGCATCAGGCCACGTGTCGGCACAACAACAGCACACACACGCAGAGAGGAAAACAGGCAGCCGCAGCCAGAGAGAAGCACACGCATGAGACAACAGCAAGCCTCCCGCAGAGCACCTATGTAGCTGGTAACTACGCCGTATTCCTCCAAAGCAGCCCTCCATCGGAGGCCTATTAGGGGACAACATGGCCGCTTAGACGAGCGACTCTATGGATTCTACATCTGTGGAGGAGCCCCCGTGGTGAAGCTATCTTCTGTGTTGGCCTACAAAACCCTGCAGCTGGCTCACTGGCTGGAACTAATTACCTGTGTGTTACCACGGCAATTTACCACTTAATTACACATCAGTGAGGAGGGAGGAAACCTCAAAGGCACCCAAAGTATTTACTTAATAATTACATAGTGCATAATACAAAAATAATCTAATACGTGCAAATTCAACCTTCAGGCTTTTGAATCATGACCAGCACAATCATGATTTATATTTCTTCTCTGTACAAATCAATTTTGTTATGACATCCATATCATGCTTAACCTCCCTTTCTGCCTTGTTCTACTCTTGTTTGTCTGCCCATTTGGCAATAATGACCCTAACCCCCTGGACAAAAGGTCATGTAATAACAATGCTATAATGAGGCATCCAGACCCAACAATCCACAGTCCTCTGTCTCCTCCGTTCACACCAGCAACGTGTGACCTCCATCTTAGTGCCATAAAGAGGTTCAAGAAATGGTGACCATGAAACCGGAAATAGGAGAAGACAACATCTTGTACAAATCTCAGACAGACATCAGCGCGCAGCAGCGGCGACACTTGAATCTCTCCCCCTTTGTCTCTCTCCGCCTGCGTCTCTCACCCTCATTGATATTGAAGTCTGCCTTTGATCCCATCAAACAAGAGTTGGACGAGGAGCAGGAGAGAGAGTAGGGGAGAGCAGAGAGAGCAGAGAGAGCGACAGGGGAGATGGGAGGGTGAGACAGCGACCTGGTGGGTCTCATGTACTGATGATGTACTGTTGTTATTCTTTCTCCTCCAATTTTATCTTCCTTTTGGTCTACAGCCCATTTTCTCCCTCAAATGTGCCGTGCCTGGCTGGATACATGGGAATGAGATTCTCTATGAGGTCAGACATGAAATATCTCGCGGATGAATGATTTATGCAATGGCCTTCACAGCGGTGCTTTCTTTTCAACGAGTTTGAATATGAAAAAAAATAATAATACAAAAACTCGATTTCCTAGAATGCCATCTGTAGAGTGCGTCCAAAGTGTCTCCCTTGTTCTCCCGGCAGTATTAACAATTACCAGGACAACGTTTCAAATGGAACACTGGTGGGTCAGCAACACCAAGCAAACGACGTCGTACAAAATAAAAGGCACCAGCCTCCTTTCACGGCGGCTCTACTCAAGGACAACAGTGGAAGAATGAACCACTGTAAGGAATTACAGGACAGGACTGTGTTCCATTGTGAAGCAGACAATGGTCTGTTAATTTTGAATGATTCACAGTGACCTGGTGGTGAGGAGACACTACCAGGTAATAAGTATGGAGGGAGAGCGCCAGGAGATCAGGGTGCTCAGGAAACAAGAAGCTCTGGAGCTTTTTGAAACCTTAAATCCTCCTAATGGGTTTACTCAAAGCACGCTTAAGATATGCACTTGGATGTGGTTGGAAGTCGAAGATGGAAAGAACCGGGCGAAAATAATATTCATACGTATTTTAGTGCGAATAATAAATCAGATGTCAGAAAGTGGCGTTAATAATTGAAGACATAAAAAAATCAAAGTGCTACCTGACCAAACCAGTGGGGGTGAAGCGCCTTATACAGCCAAGCCCTGCAGAAATATAATTATGTTAGCCTCCGAGCACAGCGCTGGCCACAATATCTGGCGGCCCACCAACAATATATTGAAAAACAAACAAAAAAATAAATCTAATAATGTCAACAGTGCTCACACTGTGAGTCAACTCCACCGGGAGCTAAATTGATTTCCAACGTCTGTTTTGTCTATAGGTAACACCTGCATTCATATAAGGCTGCTTTCCTGGCCTGGAAAGCATTTTCTGGGAATATTGTCTTGGGGGGGTCAGTGGAAATGTATTTCCACGCAAATTAAAGGAGACGCAGCCCCTCATGATCAGCGGGGCCCACCCACTGGCTGCCCACAGTTACCTTCCAGACAGGAGAGACGTGTTCTGTTGTAACGGAAACGTAAACAGCTTCATGAAATAACTCCCACAACACAATGAGGTTTTGTTTCATCTGCTCATTATTTAAACATTTCAGTCATGACTTGTCCGTTCCAGTCACCAACTGCAGAGCAGACGTTTTGTTGTCGTAATCAAAGAACGCAAAGGTTTAATGGAATAACGCCAGTAACAATGACATTCCTAATGCAGTCCGCTCATTGTTTAAACATTTCAATTACGAGTTGTCCTTTTCAATCACCGCACAACAGACATTTTGTTGTCGTAATAAAAGTCATTAACAGAAGGTTGAATGGAATCGCTTCAGTGGAAATTAAGTTCCTCGACAGCAGCGCGATGCAGTCTGCTCCTCATGAACGGGACATTCCACGCCTGTTCAGCCGACGCAGGCTGTATTAGATTGGGGTGCCAGGGTGCTCGACCACCACGTGGAAACGCGGTTCGATCCTCGACATGCGCGGCCTGGCTGTGGGCATCTATGAGCATCTCCCTCCTCATCACATGCCCTGTGTCTGTCTTCACAGTGGGCCCACCAGGACAGAGCAACATGACAACAGCGCAGTAAAAGATTCACCGCAAAAAATAATATTTCCCAGAAAAACGCTGCGATAAAAAAAAAAACGTTTTTTTTTATTGCAGCGAGTAGAACACACACACACACACACACACACACACACACACACACACACACACACACACACACACACGTGGACGCACATGTGCACACACCACATCACCTCATATGGGGTGGTTCAGTGTGAGGCTAGCGAGGCTGTGGGGTCTGATAGCGCTGACAGCAGTGTGAACAGGGAGGCTTGGCCCTGCGGACAGGGCTGGCTGTACAGGCACACACTCTCAGTTTGTTTAGGAAATATCGATTTTCTTTTGGGGGGGGGGGGGTACGTTGTCCCCGGTAACTCGGGGCTCTGGAGCTCATAGGCCCCAGAGTACATTCCAGCGCGGTGCCAGTTTGTCCTGCTGTTGCCTAGCAATAGCATCACAAAGCCTACCTGCGGGCTGGAATTTGAATGGGGACGGCGGAGTGGTGGATACACATGGACCAGATGTACTGATGAATACTAATGAATAAGCATTCATCTGAACATCTATATCCGTATATATCTACATACATGTCTTACAAAACTGATTAGAAATGTACTCCAGGGTTGCAAGTTTTTTTTTTTTTTTTTACTGCTTTATTTTTTACTGGCGTATTAATAAATGATAGGATAGTGATTCTCTTTTTTCCGTGTACTCTGGTCTAACTTACTCTGCCCCAAATACAGCGTGGTGCTGCGTGGTCTGTGTTTGGGTTTCCAGTTGTTTGGATTGATTCGGGCTCACGGTGAGAGCTACAGGGCTGCTGCATGCAGGCGTGGCCCTGCTGGTCTATGTGAAGGCGGAGGACACACAGCAGCCCCCCGCAGCACGCAGAAGCAGCCCAGCGGGCTGACGGGGGGCTCGCCAGGAGCGTCACAAGATAGCTTGGTTTAACTTCCTCCGTGCACTAACAACGCCTCCCAGAACAAAGAGGATCCTTTCACGTTTCAACCTCAAAACATAACAACGTTTCATCTGCTTTTGCTGCAGTGAATTTTTAATATGGAGCTCTTTCCCACAATGCATTGGTTTCCCGTGGTGCTTTGCCTCGTTCTCAAACACTGGAAGAGTGAAGGGTTTCACACTAGCAGCTTATTCTAATTGGGCGATAAGGGATGATGAAGCCAATCCTATTAATAGTAACTTTTTTGTCATGAATTCGTACAAAATGGATAAATCCACAAAATGTGGCTTGCGGGAATTTCTGAGAACGTTTTTTTTTTTTTGTTTCGGAGAGAGATTCACCAACACAGACGGGCCTAACTAGAAAGACTCCAGCAGAACGAGGTAGTTTCTCTGCTGGCTTCATCGACCTCTGTCATGTGTACGCGCGTGTATTTAGCGTGACCAAAAAACGGGCGAATGAACCGCGCGCAGGGGCGCACGTCTGCCCTTCAGGAGAACTCATCTCGTACTCCCAGCGTAGACAAAGCATCCACTCGGAACCCGCGGCACGCTGTCACAAAAGGCTGCGACTTCCACCAGACCTTGTAGCTCCTGTGGACTAACGGGAGCCACGGAGAGAGAGAGAGAGATGCAGCGGGTGGAGAGTCTGCCCCGCCGCTGCCCGTGCTGCCTGGGCACTCGCCTCCTTCCAGGACGTCGTGAGCACAGGCCTGCTGTCACGCTTCAGTCAGACCGGAACGCTCTCCTTTCTTCCGTCCGCCGCTGTCCGCGGGAAGCCTTTCTGAGAGGAGGGCTTTGAACTCGAAGCGCAGAATTGTTTTGCTGATAGGATGCATGATGTGAATGTGCTTTATAGCCGTGTGATTAGACGGCACTCAGTTCTATGAGCGTGGAAGACGAAACTTGAAAATGATTTCTGAAGTAGTACTGGACGTGAAGATGTACAGGGATCCAACTTGTTAAGTTCTGTGACTTCCCAAAGATGTTTAGTACCCTGACACGCTCCATACCCCCAATGTGTTGCGTAATACAAAACTATAGTCGTGCACCTCAATATCCAACAAGCTTTTTGCTTAGGTTTCCAGACATGATGCATGACACCATGCTTAGTGACCTCATGTGGAAGTGCACCGCAAACCAGAGATGAAGGAAGCCATGAAAGAAACTCACAACATGCTCCTCTCAGGGAGGCCCCTGTCAGCCTCGAACCCCCAACCTTCTTGCCCTGAGTGCTCAGTCCACCGAGCTGCCATTTCTCATGAATGAAAAACAGCCTTGCGACAGTATGGCTCCAAAGGGCAGCATTCGTTAGGTGTGCAACGTGCTTTCAGTGAGTCAACCTGCTTTCTGCAGCAGAAATACATTTACATATAAATAGCTAATACACCAGCCTCATATATAATTCAAAAAAGGTTTCTGGAAAATCAAATGTTATTAGTGAATACCTGGACGGGATAGCCTAAGACAGAACAAATCAGTCACACATCTGTTGGTCCTTAAATCAATTATTTAAAAAAGAGGAATTGTGTGCTTCCAGGGTATATTACTATCATATCCCTCCTCTGATGAACTGAGAGTGGACTGTGATGGTTGTACATAGACACAGTACAACTGTACTCCTTCTTGTTGTGGTCCTTGTTGTTCTTCTGGATCATGGCCGCCCATAAAACTGTTAGCTGTTGAGATTTTAATGGAATTTGGCACTCATAACCAGGGGACGTCCCAGAAATCACTCCTCCAATTCTTGAGGTGAGGGCCTTTATCCTCTGTAGCGAGACCCTTGGAGCAGACTTGGACTCTTTCTGATTGGATTCTTCTGGCCACCACTGGCTCGGGTCACCCTTGAGTTCAATGCACCCGCTCCAATTCTAACCGTATTGCATTGTGCTGTTTTTTTGGAAACAAAACCTATTGGACACCAATTTATCACAAACACACGCACACACACACACACACACACACACACACACACAAACAGACAAACACACACACACACACACACACAAACACAAACACACACACGCTAGGGCAAAAATGTTCATGTCGGTTTTGAACAGAATGTTGAAATACTTACTGCTGCTTTTACACCAACAAACAGGAAGTGAGGTCATTGCCAGAAAGTCATGAGTGTGTATTGACGCCCCATGCAAGTCGTCCTTCACTGATGGTGGGGGGGGTCCTAGCTCTGCCATAATTTGACCGCTCTGCAAGACATATTCTTGTGTCTTTATGTTGACACAAAGCACATAGTGTGGAATCACTTGGATAATATGAATATATATGAAGAGTATGCATCTCAACATGCTGCTCCACATTGTTCAACCCTGACTAGGCAAAGGGAGAAGACACAAAGAAAAGACAAGATAAGAGAAACGTGCGGCTACACAAACGTCGAGTTGATGTTGATGTTGTTAAGTGGAGAATGATTATTATGTATCCTGCATGAGGATAAGAAGCTGTAATATATATCTGAGGGAAACAAAATAATTATTAATACACTTGACCCTTTGAGATGAGCAGTGCCTTGCTCATAGTTTCTGTGGGTCTAAGCGTGCATCGCCAGCTATGTTGTTATTTGTTCTTAAATCCTCTTTAAAATGGGTTCATTGGTCTTCTGTCCATCTGGAACCACACAGCCACGTGGGAGGTAGGAGAGAGAGCCACAGACATTTCATTTAAAACATGTTGCTTGGCCAGATGACCTGCGAGAAAGAACTTCAACACCTCAGTAGAGCAGCAGAGAGAATTAAAGATAACATAGCAGCAGCATTGGGCTCAAGATAACAAGCCACAGGATGCTATGAGCCTCTTATGGGCGTTAACCACCTGGAGGGCTTTGTTAGCCTCATCTCAGCTACCAACAAGGATTACATGTTACGCACGTTCATCTATAAGGTTGTTTGCTTTTATCAGCTGAAATTACAATATCTCAGCCAGCACTTCAGTCGTTCTGTTTGTGCGTTAGCTGCACAGACCGTTGTTTGGTAGCGGAAACGCTCCGACTGTTAAAAGGCAGAGCCCTCCAATTATCAAAAGATGGAGCACTCGACCTTGGGACACCGTTGGCCTCAATCAGGGACCGGGACCCCGCAGCGCTGCGGCAGGCAGGAACACAAAGAACCCCAGAACCGTGTTCCCAGTCCGCATCCACAACACACTCGCTTGGCGACAGCATCGCGGACAGCAGACAGCACCGCGGGGCTCATCGCGGGGTTCATGGCGGGGCTCATTGTGGGGCTCATCTTTATGGCGCGGTCTCCATGAGTCCTCTCAGGCACACATCTTTCAGGCGCTGGTTCCTCTCCTCGGCGAGGAGCCCACCCGTGCGACGGCTCCAGCCAATGATTGCCTCTAGATTGAATAAGAAGCCCCCCCCGCTCGCCAACTGCGCTCCCCCAGCACTCACAGGGACGTGTGATTGACAGGGAAGTCGGACGACGGGCGGAGGACGTGCGGCGAGAGGAGCAGCAGTTTAATTTGAAAATCACCAGCGGAGACAGAGTTTCACTGCAGGCCCCTTTCAGGGCGACTGCTGGGGAAGATTATACGGCAGCCTTGGCAGATGCCAGTTTAATTTAGCCCCTAAATTATAAATAAATAAATTATATATTTATTTATTTATAAAAAAAAAATTTATATATATATATATATATATATTCAGCCATACATTAAATGAAATATAATGTCACCACATTGCCAAAAGAACGTCTCTCCATTACACGCGACCCGTTACAACACATGAAATCACAACGGCGTTCGCAGAGTAATTTTAACTATTAATTGCACAGAGCAGGTGCAGGAGAGCGGTTGGCGGTGTGAATCCTGCTTTATTTAGGCGCGCCGCGGGCCTCGTCGCGTCCCTTCCACTCCGCCGCCTCCTGCGCGGCGAGGTGAACCAAGGTGTAGCGGGGATGAGGAGAGGAGAAGAGCGCTGCCAGGAACCAGATGCGGGCTGCGAGAAAAGGTTTAGGGGACGTTCACATTGTCTATGTGATTAGTGATGAAATTGGCCACGCCGCTATACTAAGACGGAGACTATTTTGGGATGTTGTTCTACAATAGTGTGAGAGGCCGGAAGTCCTTCTGGTGTCTGACTGCAGACGAACAACTTGAAGGGCTGAAGAAAGCCTTGCTCAAAATAGAAGCGGCGAGCTGCTCTCACCGACACTCCTTTGTGACGTCACAGCTGACCAACGCACTCAGCTCGTCCGGTTAACGGCCAACAGTTGGGATTCTCTGCACGCTACCCGGCTTCAATAGAAAAAAACAAGTCATATGTGTGGAGAGAAAAAAACTATTGTCCACCGTCCTGAACAGCCCCCCAGGAAAACTTTTTCATTTTTCCAACGTGCATCATCGTATAAAGACCAATCCGGTCGCACGGCTGTTTGAATCCCATCCGGCGTTCCCTGGTTCACAACGGGTTGATGGTGTCTGTTTGGGCTCAACGAGAGGCGCAAGGCCTGCACCACCACCACTGATCCTAGAAAGATGAATTAGCAAATATCGCCCCCCACTTCAGCACACACACACACACACACACACACACACACACACACACACACACACACACACACACACACACACACACACACACACACACACACCTGTCACCGCCAACCATCCGTTCCCACCATTATGGCGCACTCCAGCAAAGTGAGCATCCCAGCGCCATATGGACGCAGCCCCCCGTGGAGGGAGGCTGCTGTACCGCGCGCGGAGGACGCTGCCTTCGCACTTGCTGGATTCATCTCGGTCTCCCCCCGCCCTTGACCGCCGCATCTGGCCGCAAATGAAGTGGATGTCTGAAGATGTTTAATTCATGGAAGCAAGAGGGGAAGCCATGGCGTTGTTACCGATGTTGTTTCTGTCTCCACATTTCCCGTCTCGGATCAATAATGCATTATCTTGTCTTATCATCTGTTTGGGGGGGTTATTTTGTGTGTGTCAGTTTTTTTTCTGCTGCTGTTTCAGTAGAACCATGCGCATCATCATCTCGGGCCGTAATGCACCCATTCCTCTCAGCCTCCCCTCACCCCTCTCACCCTCTATTCATCACCTCTTGCTTTATTCCCCCTGTTTCTTTGCAAACGACACGGGCTCTCTCATGAGTTTCAGCGTGTCGCTGCCATTAGCCGAAGTGGGTCATTTTGCCTTTCTCTGGCTGTCCTTCA
>JAXIVH010000040.1:946373-973873 GCA_036785325.1 Urophycis tenuis | reverse complement strand
GGTACACCTGTGATGTCACAAGTGGATAGTGGACGTGAGAACTTTCGATTGGCCGTGAACACATTTGTGTCATTGGGTAATCACCTTCCCTTCAGCACCTGTCCCCGTGTGGCTCTGGTACTGGCAGTGTCTGTCGGGGGATGCGGCAGCAGGCAGCATGCAGAGTTATTGTTACACTGGCGTTTGTTTGTGGCGTTAAAGACCCGAAGGCCGATTCCCAAACAAATGAAAGAAGAAAAGCCCATAGCAGACAATAGGGCGAAGCAAGCGTCCAAAACAGCCTCAAACAAACAAATTGATTTCAAACGGGAATGATAATTACTGAATCGAAGCGCTTTAATCAAATGCTCTTTGTGCGTTCACACACAATGTGTTGTATGTGTTTATTCTGGCACCTGTGCAGGGCTCAACAAGTAACAAGCAACAAGCAACAAGCAACCTGATCAAGCAAGGGGACACCAGGTGTCCCCTTGCTTGATCAGGTGGCCACCAGGGGGCAGCATTTCAACTATTTACAATTTTTCAATTGCTCATCATCGTCCCACCTGCTGTGAGGTAAAATAGCGGCCCGTGAAAATTGGATTTCCAGGTTTTTCCAAAGCCCCCCTAAACTGTCCTGTAAAACTGTAAAACCTCCCCCCAGGGGTCTCCCAGAACCTACTGGTGGAGGGGCGAGGAGTGACCAGAACCTGGACGGCGGTCTGCTGTTGCCCGGCACGGCACCAGTACCAGCCGGCGTCCTCCATCTGCAGGCCGCTGACGGTGACGGTGAACGCCCCCACCCGGTCGTCAGCCACGCTCACAGAGGGGCCCACGTAGCGCCCGTCGGACCCTGTGGAGACACAGGAGCCCTGGTCCCCGCTACCACACCACTGCTTCTTCATGTCTCTGGGGGAGGAGGAGGGGGAGGACATGGGGGAGGAGGGGGAGGACACGGGGGAGGAGGGGGAGGACATGGGGGAGGAGGGGCAGGACACAGGGGAGGAGGGGGAGGACACAGGGGAGGAGGGGGAGGACACAGGGGAGGAGGGGCAGGACATGGGGGAGGACATGGGGGAGGAGGGGGAGGACACGGGGGAGGAGGGGGAGGACACAGGGGAGGAGGTGGAGGACATGGGGGAAGAGGGGGAGGCCATGGGGGAGGATATGGGGGAGGACATGCGGGAGGAGGGGGAGGACATGCGGGAGGAGGGGGAGGACATGCGGGAGGAGGGGGAGGACATGAGGGAGGAGAGGGAGGACATGGCGGAGGAGGGGGAGGACATGAGGGAGGAGGTGGAGGACACGGGGGAGGACATGGGGGAGGAGGGGGTATGGGGGAGGAGGACATGATGCTTAAAACAATGTAGTGAATACAGTCGTCGATCAAATCGTTCTAAGTTCTGAGTACCATTCATACTATAACTTACGTACTATTCATAGTAATGGCAGTAGCAGCGGTAAAATACAGCCCTCAAGGTGCAGGTACATCGATTCCTTGTCGAGTTTCCCTAATGTCAATCGGGACATATCATGTTCCTTCATGGCTCCTTTCCTCCCGGTGAAGTCAAACCAGATTCTAAGAGCCGGTCTGACCTGCAGCCTGGTCCACTGCCCACACCATGCACGTGTGTTGTCCACATCGTCAGAGTACTAGCAAGACGCCACCAGAGCTTATTTTAAGAAATGAAGATGAAGAGGACAGACAACCTTCAATGATCCCTGTCTGCTAGCCTGCCAGCAACCATCTGTGTTAAGCTTATTAAAACACAGCCCAGTGAAACTAATGAGATAAATCTGTTACCTTGATGCATTGAGTGAAGAGGAACCATTTAAAAATCACAGCAAGACTTTCACTTTCCACACAATCCGAGCGTCTCTGTGTATGGCACTCATATTCACTCATGACGGGTCAGCAGATTTCAACTCACTACTTTTCAGAGAGTTTTTAGTTTCGAAACAAATGTTTCCTTATGTCGTGGTTGCTATGTAAACATTAAGATCACTCACTCACTCTCACTCACTTTCTACCGCTTATCCGGGGTCGGGTCGCGGGGGCAACAGTTCGAGCAAGGAACCCCACACTTCCCTTTCCCGGGCCACATCAGCCAGCTCTGACTGGGGGATCCCGAGGCGTTCCCAGGCCAGTGTGGAGATATAATCTCTCCACCTCGTTCTGGGTCTTCCCCGTGGTCTCTTCCCAGCTGGTTGTGCCCGGAACACCTCCATAGGAAGGCGCCCAGGGGGCATCCTTATCAGATGCCCGAACCACCTCAACTGGCTCCTTTCCACGCAAAGGAGCAGCGGCTCTACTCCGAGTCTCTCCCGGATGACTGAGCTCCTCACCCTATCTCTAAGGGAGACGCCCGCCACCCTCCTGAGAAAACCCATTTCGGCCGCTTGTACCCGCGATCTCGTTCTTTCGGTCATGACCCAACCTTCATGACCATAGGTGAGAGTAGGAACAAAGATAGACCGGAAGATCGAGAGCTTCGCCTTCTGGCTCAGCTCCCTCTTCGTCACAACGGTGCGGTAGAGCGAATGCAAAACCGCCCCCGCTGCTCCGATTCTCCTGCCCATCTCCTGCTCCATCCTCCCCTCACTCGTGAACAAGACCCCGAGGTACTTAAACTCCTTCACTTGGGGTAAGGACTCATTCCCTACCCGGAGTAGGCAATCCACCGGTTTCCTGCTGAGAGCCATGGCCTCAGATTTAGAGGTGCTGATCCTCATTCCAACCGCTTCACACTCGGCTGCGAACCGATCCAGTGAGTGCTGAAGGTCACAGGCCGATGATGCCATCAGGACCACATCATCTGCAAAAAGCAGCGATGAGATCCCTAGCCCACCGACCTGCAACCTCTCCTCCCCCCGACTACGCCTCGATATCCTGTCCATGAAAACCACAAACAGGATTGGTGATAAAGCGCAGCCCTGGCGGAGGCCAACCCCCACCGGAAACGAGTCCGACTTACTGCCGAGAACCCGGACACAACTCTCGCTTTGGGTGTACAGAGATTGGATGGCCCTGAGAAGTGCCCGCCTCACTCCATACTCCCGTAGCACCTCCCACAATATCTCCCGGGGAACCCGGTCATACGCCTTCTCCAGATCTACAAAACACATGTAGACCGGATGGGCATACTCCCAGGCCCCCTCCAGGATTCTTGCAAGAGTGAAGAGCTGGTCCGTTGTTCCACGACCAGAGCGGAATCCGCATTGTTCCTCCTCAATCTGAGGTTCGACTATCGGCCGAACCCTCCTTTCCAGCACCTTGGAGTAGACTTTACCAGGGAGGCTGAGAAGTGTGATGCCCCTGTAATTGGCACACACTCTCTGGTCCCCCTTTTTGAACAGGGGGACCACCACCCCCGTCTGCCACTCCCTCGGCACTGTTCCCGATCTCCACGCGATGTTGAAGAGCCGTGTCATCCACGACAGGCCCTCCACACCCAAAGCCTTCAACATTTCTGGACGGATCTCATCAACCCCCGGGGCTTTGCCACTGCGGAGTTGCTTGACTACCTCAGTGACTTCCACCAGGGAGATTGACGACGATCCCCCATCAGCTTCCAGCTCTGCCTCTACCAAAGAGGGCGCGTTAGTCGGGTTCAGGAGTTCCTCAAAATGCTCCTTCCACCGCCCGATTACCTCCTCAGTTGAGGTCAACAGCGTTCCATCCTTGCTGTAAACAGCTTGGATGGTTCCCCGTTTCCCCCTCCTGAGGTGTCGGACAGTACGCCAGAAGCACTTTGGCGCCGACCGAAAGTCCTTCTCCATGGCTTCTCCGAACTCCTCCCACACCCGCTGCTTTGCCTCTGCCACAGCAGAGGCCGCCGCCCTCCGGGCACTTCGGTACACTGCAACTGCCTCCGGAGTCCCCTGGGATAACATATCCCGGAAGGACTCCTTCTTCAGTCGGACGGCTTCCCTGACCACCGCTGTCCACCACGGTGTTCGAGGGTTACCGCCCCTTGATGCACCCAAGACCTTGAGGCCGCAGCCTCCCACTGCAGCTTCAGCAATGGAGGCTTTGAACATCGACCACTCAGGTTCAATGTCCCCAACCTCCACAGGGATGCCAGAAAAGCTCCGCCGGAGGTGTGAGTTGAAGGTATCTCGGACAGGGGCCTCCTCCAGACGTTCCCAGTTCACCCGCACTACCCGTTTGGGCTTACCAGGTCTGTCCCGAGTCTTCCCCCACCCCCTGACCCAACTCACCACCAGATGGTGATCGGTTGACAGCTCCGCCCCTCTCTTCACCCGAGTGTCCGAAACATGCGGCCTCAGATCTGATGATACGATTACAAAATCGATCATCGACCTTTGACCTAAGGTACTCTGGTACCATGTACACTTATGAGCAACCTTATGTTCGAACATGGTGTTTGTTATGGACAGTCCATGACTAGCACAGAAGTCCAATAACAGACGACCACTCGGGTTTAGATCAGGGAGGCCGTTCCTCCCAATCACGCCTCTCCAGGTGTCTCCATCATTGCCCACGTGCGCGTTGAAGTCGCCCAGCAGAACTATGGAGTCCCCTACTGGAGCCCCCTGCAGGACTCCATTCAGGGTCTCCAAGAAGGCCGGATACTCCGAGCTGCCGTTCGGTGCATACGCACAAACAACAGTCAGAGTTTTCCCCCCCATAACCCGTAGGCGTAGGGAGGCGACCCTCTCGTTCACCGGGGTAAACTCCAACATAGCAGCGCTCAGCCGGGGGCTTGTGAGTATCCCCACACCCGCCCGGCGCCTCGCACCTTGGGCAACTCCAGAGAAGAATAGCGTCCAACCCCTATCCAGGAGTACGGTTCCAGAACCGAGACTGTGCGTAGAGGAGAGCCCCACCAGATCTAACTGGTAGCGCTCCGCCTCCCGCACCACCTCCGGCTCTTTCCCCCACAGAGAGGTGACGTTCCACGTCCCCAGAGCCAGCCTTTGCTGCCCAGGTCTGGTCCGTCGAGGTCCCTGACCTTCACTGCCACCCATCTGGCAATGCACCCGACCCCAACGGTTCTTCCTGTGAGTGGTGGGCCCACAGAATAGAGAGGGGGGGGGTGCCACGTTGCTTTTTCGGGCTATGCCCGGCCGGGCTCCGTGGCAAACCCGGCCACCAGGCGCTCGCTGACGGGCCCCCCTTCTGGGCCTGGCTCCAGATGGGGGCCCCGGGCTTCCTCCGGGCAGGGTCTCTCCTCCTCTTAATTGTTCTTTCATTAGAGTCCTTTTGAACCATTCTTTGTCTGGCCCTTCGCCTGAGACCAATTTGCCATGGGAGACCCTACCAGGAGCACAAGGCTCCCGACAACACAGCCCTCAGGTTCATAAGGACACCCAAACCCCTCCACCACGGTAAGGTGATGGTTCTCGGAGGAGTAAACATTAAGATAAGATAAGATATTCCTTTATTAATCCCCCTTAGGAGAAATTCACAGTGACCAGCAGTACAGGGGATAGATGTGCAGTAAGAGCCTGGCTAAAGTCAATACACAATAAACAATAAATTAGATTAAATACGAGCTCTTAAGTCAGGTCGGTGACGAGTGAGAACCTGTATGCATACTAGAACCTGTATGCATTTGCATTAGAGACGTGTTTCATTGGGCACATGACCTAACTTCCATATTTAACGACAGATGTTTTGTATAAAGATTGTGTAAAACAAAAAGGTTGTCATGAAACATCTTCAGTACATGAACAGGCCAACAGAGCACTACATTTTCAGAGGAAAAAACGGGGGGTTCACCAGTTAAAAAAGGCAAGGAAACACAGTGGAGTCGGATGAGGTGAATGACTGGATACCTGTATCTCTTACTGTAGAGACAGTTCACGTTGACGCTGCCTCCCTCCTCTCCACTCACTGTGCTGTCCACCACAGACAGGCCTAATCAAACAAAGCAATGAAACGATCCATGAAAAAAGGATCAATACAGTTAAACATTTACAAGCGGCTCTTGGGGAGAAACGGTTCTGGGCTCATGTGGGAGCAGAAGGTGCTTACTGTGGGGAGACAAAGCAACATTAACACATTAAGACTACAACACTAAGTCACTGAGGCAGACTCATTCACACCCAGTCACTTTCAGGTCAGGCTGTGAACTATAGAGGCGTACAATCAATATTGTGGCCACTACTAAAATATACTAAAACTGCCGCACGACAAAGAAAATGCAAGTGGACACTGGCCACAGCTTCAGAATGTGAACCAAGATGTCTGTTTGTTCTGCCCAGAACAAACAGACGTCTTGGTTTGAGTGCATCGTGGAACACGAGAGACACAACACAGACAACGACAGAACGGAGGAGTCCGTCTGGACACAGTGCAGCGACGCTGCAGAACCAAGACACCAGAGTTAGTGAGCGAGTGTCCCAACGCGGTTCAGATGTCCTCTGGCCGGCACCGCGACCCAAACACACCAAGCCCAGCCCCTCCACCAGCACCCAATCCCGCCCACGGGACCCCCGCCCACGGGACCCCCACCCACCGTGCACCACGCTCAGGTAGACCGCCGCCGACGAGTCCGCTGTCCAAATCCCCCCGTGCTCCACGCCGCAGTGGTACCACCCGGTCTGGTCCTCCGTCAGGTCGGCCATGGTGACGGTGAACACCTGCTGCGTGGGGTCGTCCACGATGGCCACCCCGGGCTCCCGGCTGGCCTCGTCGGTGCGTGCCAGCATGCTGCAGAAATCCCTGAAGGTGCCCCGGCACCAGTACTTGACGTGGGCGGCCAGCGAGAGGTCGTAGTGGCAGGGGGCGGCGATGGAGCGGCCCTCCAGGGCGGTCAGCGTGGCCGGCACCGTCACAAGGGACCGGGAGGCTGGCGGCGGGGAGACGGTTGTTCAGGGGCCGTCGGGACTGGATTTAGCAGACACGTTTAGCCCAAGCAGCTCTCATCCCAAACAAAGAGGTTTGATCATCCATTCAGAGACTGGTCATTAAGGAGCAGGTAGGGGTTAGACAGCACAGAGACAGGTCATTAAGGAGCAGGCCGGGGTTAAACAGTAAAGAGACAGGTCATTAAGGAGCAGGTAGGGGTTAGACAGTACAGAGACAGGTCATTAAGGAGCAGGTAGGGGTTAGACAGTACAGAGACAGGTCATTAAGGAGCAGGTAGGGGTTAGACAGTACAGAGACAGGTCATTAAGGAGCAGGCAGGAGTTACAGTGAATACAGAGACAGGTCTAAAGTAGCAGCCAGGTAGGGGTTAGACAGTGAATACAGAGACAGCTTATTAAGGAGCAGGTAGGGGTTAGACAGTGAATACAGAGACAGCTTATTAAGGAGCAGGTAGGGGTTAGACAGTGAATACAGAGACAGGTCATTAAGGAGCAGGTAGGGGTTAGACAGTGAATACAGAGACAGGTCATTAAGGAGCAGGTAGGGGTTAGACAGTGAATACAGAGACAGGTCATTAAGGAGCAGGTAGGGGTTAGACAGTGAATACAGAGACAGGTCATTAAGGACCAGGTAGGGTTAGACAGTGAATACAGAGACAGGTCATTAAGTAGCAGGTAGGGGTTAGACAGTGAATACAGAGACAGGTCATTAAGGAGCAGGTAGGGGTTAGACAGTGCATACAGAGACAGGTCATTAAGGAGCAGGTAGGGGTTAGACAGTGAATACAGAGACAGGTCATTAAGGAGCAGGTAGGGGTTAGACAGTGAATACAGAGACAGGTCATTAAGGACCAGGTAGGGTTAGACAGTGAATACAGAGACAGGTCATTAAGGAACAGGTGGGGTTAGACAGTGAATACAGAGACAGGTCATTAAGGAGCAGGTAGGGGTTAGACAGTGAATACAGAGACAGGTCATTAAGGAGCAGGTAGGGGTTAGACAGTGAATACAGAGACAGGTCATTAAGGAGCAGGTAGGGGTTAGACAATGAATACAGAGACAGGTCATTAAGGACCAGTTAGGGTTAGACAGTGGATACAGAGGCAGGTCATTAAGGACCAGGTAGGGGTTAGACAGTGGATACAGAGACAGGTCATTAAGGACCAGGTAGGGTTAGACAGTGGATACAGAGACAGGTTATTAAGGAGCAGGTAGGGGTTAGACAGTGGATACAGAGACAGGTCATTAAGGACCAGGTAGGGTTAGACAGTGGATACAAAGACCGTCATTAAGGAGCACAGTCAAAACAATAACGATATACTAACGTCCTGTCATATGTGAAATCACATCAGGAGTTTGCGTTCTACTGGCTTCCCCGAGCGTCTTCGTCTTTAGACACTTCACTAGTCTTCTTCACTAGTAAGCATCACCATTTAACTTGAACCACCAACATCTTTCACACATGCAGCAGCGTGGCCCTGCGCTCCATGTGAACCAACATGAAACATGGACCATGGTCAGCGCGTTGTTGACGCGTCAGGCTGCTTGGGTCACCAAACATCATCCCCATGAGATAGCTCGTCTTGAAGAGCACTGGGAACAATACAGCCAACCGCTTTTTACCGTCTTGAACACTTGGATGGAAATATCCCTCGAAAGGATCATCCCATATCAATATGGAGACGCATTCTACCGCGTAAAGGGAGACCAGGTATTCAGAATCAGAATCAGAATCAGTGGCGGCTGGCCCATAGAGGGCGATAGGGCACCGCCCCCCTTGATCCACAATAAATAATTTTTAAAAAAATGAATAAAACTAATAACAATCAATTATACAAATTGTTAATATTTGAGTGTTTGAAATATGACTGTACCCAGTAATATGTGTAAAATATGATAGAAAATCATCTGTGCAAGATGTATGCTTTTCCTACACGTCCCGTGTCCCACGCTTCAACAGCTCTGGGGCGATGGAGAAATCGCCCCAAGGAGGCGGGTCTGTGTAACTGTTTAGCCCACTAATTCAAGATGTGAAAGCATGACATAAAATTTGGCCAATCAGCGTCCTCCAATCCAAGCCGATATGGGCGATTACTTTATCGCGCAAAGCGAGCGAATGCAGGGGCGAGTCAGGGCGAGTCCAAATAGTTGTATACAGTTGTATATGGTTGACCTTAGTATTTTTTAGTCCTTAATTTTCACTACCTTGATTGTTTAGTATATAACATGTTGGAGACCGGGTATGGTTGTAACACGGGGAGAGTTGTAACACCACCAATTCCACCGATCAGGGATAAGATAGGAGTCACATGATCATTTCAGTATTTACCTACTTTCCCCCTGATGATCGATGGTAATTATCTAGGCTGGAAACTGATCCATGCAGATTTTATCTAGAAAAAAAAGGATTTGGATGTAAGAAAGTTTTTTTTTGGACCAAAACTATATTTTGTCTAGTACTTATAATATTGCAGATACAACCATGTGACTTATATTAGATGAAAGTATAATTTCTCAGGCAAAATGTGAGGCATTTTTCCCCTGCTAATTCCAAACCACTATGATAATACAGCTAACTAAACAATGGCTGACGGGGTGGGGGTTGACGGGGCGGGGTTGTAACACATCTTTACCAAGTGTTAAAACCATCCCCTTACATACTGTAACGTCCAACTACAACTAAGAACACTTTCTTGATTTTAAGTAACAGGATGCCGAGGCAGTGGAAAAGGAGTGACAGAGGTGTGCCTGCAGATGTTTTTAAAAAGCGTCTGATGAGGTCACAAAGAAGGGCAAGTCAGTCAGATCAATTGCGAAGTCACATGGGATCTGCCATGTAACACTGAGCAGATACTGCAAATCACTGCAGAAGCTGAGAGACCAGGGGTCCAGTGATCCAGTGTAGGTTACAGGAGCAGCAACAAAGTTTTCTCTGAGGTGCAGAAGGAGATGTTAGCTGATTATTTGAGTCAGGCAGCAGACGTGTATTATGGACCATGTCAGGTAAGTATATAACAGGTTAGTTACACACACTTCTGAGTCAAACAGAAAGTGGATTTGAGTTATGGTCAGTCACAGACAGAGAGACATATTTCAATAAAGCACATCACATGGTGTGGCCTCCGTTTTTGCTTATTTTGTCTAACTGTTACAACCTACCCCAGCATGTGTTACAACCCACCCCGGTAGTGGGGTAGGTTGTAACTAAGGAACAACATGTATTTGAAATCACCTCATGAGGTCTGTGATATTCTTGCAGAGGTCTGAATTGGTGCCATTTGTAGAAAACAAATGTGGGTACTTTGTATTAAAGTTTGAGAGCTTTAGCTCAAAAATTCAATGAGTTACAGGTGCTGAAGCAAAAAGTGTTACAACCATACCCTGTCTCCCTACTGTAATTTCATAGAGCCCAAAGTGACTACAAATTCAATTTCAAATGAAAAAATGGAAAGCTTGTGATATGCAATATGTTGTTTGTGTTTTGTGTTAGAATGCCTCAATTTTTTAATAGGCCTATTGGCATTAAATAATTATTGACTATTTCACGGAGCACTCGTTTCTTGCAGTTTGTGTTCAATGTATTGGGATGGTTACTGAAATTGACTGAATATGGCACAGCCCCACCTAGAATATTCTTCATCAGCCGCCACTGATCAGAATCAGAAACAAGTTTATTGCCAAGTAGGTTTGCACCTACAAGGAATTTGACTTGGTGCAATTGGTGCAAGAGAAAAGCAGTATTAAAAATATAAGTAAGTAAAATAACTATAAATAGGCCTATATATAGGCCTACAATGTACAATGAATATGGAATACGGAGCAGTAGTGCATGCAGAGAAAAATGGTGGTCCCGAATGAGTACACACTGTACACACTGTGCGTTAATGTAACGATTCTCCCTGGAACAAGTCTCTTCATTGGAGACTTCATTCTTCGTTGACGTGGATATTTTCATATTAGTGACATATATGAATAGACAACCCTGAGAAGGCCCCTCAACAGAGCTATCTTTATCATCTGCTGCATCTAAACGGAACTCTGGCCCACTTTCACTTCTCCCGAAACACTTCCCAGTTCTGACGTTCTGACGTGGAGCACAGACACATTGGCGAAGAAATGAAACTCAGATTAAAGTAACTTTTAGGTTGTCTCATCTCATATCGTCATTCATGGTGAACGTTATTTATCACGATTCTAAACTTTATCCTGGGATGTGAGTACAACTTGTACTTATCCCAGGATAACCAAAAGTCATTACTGTCACAGAAGTCTGAACACATAACCAAAAACACATAACTAAAAACATGATTTTATTTTTCTCATGTCCAAATGCAGGGACAATGTTTTGAAACTCTTAAAAAATTAAAAACAATTAAAACAACAATCCAAGGAGATGACGCCCCCCGACGAGCAGCCAGCCCCCCTTAAGCCCCAGTTACCGTCACATGTTACGTTCTAACAAGTTATAACGAGATGTAACCTTCACAGTACCTGGGATGCAGACCAGCAAGCTGAGCAGGGAGGTGAGGAGCTGGCTCATTGTGAGATGGTCACCACTGAGGTGCTGCCCTCTCATCTCCTCCCAGCGCCTCCTGCTGCTCACGTGACCACATGAGGCAACCAGATGTGGCCGCCACAAAAAAACTTAACCGTTCAGGTGCTGGATGGTTTTGTGGTTTGGGGGATGCGATAGAAGGCACTTTAAAATAATGTTGGGCCTTTATTTTGTGGATTTCAAGTT
This sequence comes from Urophycis tenuis, assembly GCA_036785325.1. NCBI lineage: Eukaryota > Metazoa > Chordata > Actinopteri > Gadiformes > Phycidae > Urophycis > Urophycis tenuis. The sequence goes on along the minus strand of JAXIVH010000040.1, from coordinate 962,316 downwards.
ACAATGTACAAAAAAATAAAATACCAACTCCAACTCATGTGGGAGCAATAGGAAACGACTCGTGTGAATAAATGACCTTGCCATTCAGATACACTGACATTTGAAGTGCATCTGGACTGTATTAACTCTGAACTATTTTACATTTTTTGGCAGGAATGGGAATGTAAAAATGCACCTGTTAATGGCAAAAACTAAGAGTGATTGAGGATGAGTGAGTTAAACCCAACAGTACATTGGTTTTGTTTCCTTCAAAAATAAGTTAGCTAGCCATTTATTTTGGTTTGTACGTGTGCACAGCACAAAACTCTGATCACACCTTAATCAATAATTATTATCCTTATACCTAAAATAAACCACACATTCATCATCAATTTAAAGATTTTGAACTGAGGTTATTCAACTAATTCCACTTTAAAAACCACAATACACAAAAAATATTGTTGGTGTTTTTTTATTTCTGTTCGTTGAAGTGCAAAACGGAATGATTTACAAATTGAGAAGTAAAAAAAAAAAAAAAGGACAAACATTGTTCAGCAACAGAACAGTGTGTCGGCCCATCATCTGTCCAGATCGTGGCGGTGGCCTCATGGGTGGAGGTCAATAGGTCATGAGTGGTGGTCAATAGGTCATGAGTGGTGGTCAATGGGTCACCTTTTCTGGAATTCTGCAAAAACAAAAAAACACAAAATAGCAATGGGTCAGAATGAACAGGAATTGTAGCTACTGAACTGGAATGTCAAGGGATTGACTATCGAGTCACTTTGCACAGGCTCTTTGTATACATGGCTTTTTAAGCAGGCATGCTCAGGGATGCCTACAGATGTGTATGGAGTGAAGTACCCGAAACACTCCATTCACCAGCCACACACACATTTCACATTTCCCAAGCAGTACAAATCAGAATAATTCAACAGTGACCTTGAGCTCCTGCACCGTGAAATATGGGTGATGCAAATGTTTGTGGTCTTCATTTGTATTATTACACATTTTTCTTTTAAGGACACCTATTTGCCACCAGCTGTGAGTGTGATTAGCCATTACAAGCCATTTAAAATCTGTCCTGCCCTGTGACATTACATTCATCCAGGCAGTTTCCACCTTGATGAGTGATGGATAGATAAGCCTACCAGTTGGTACAGTCCACTGGGTACATTCACATTACATTTAGGGCATTTAGCAGACGCTTTTATCCAAAGCGACTTACAAAGAGTACATTTGTCTACCAGACTATAGGGTAGGCTGGTAGGCTGATCTAGCCATCATACATTGAGGTGGACACTCCCACATGTGCTGTTACAGGGCAGAGACTTACCCCTGTTCAAAAATCCAAAGAGCCTGTGCAAAATGACTTGATAGTAAATGACTTCCTCATTATGGTTCATAAGGGCTGATTACACTCACACCTGGTAGGAAAACAGGAGCCACTATATATATATACGTACATTTTTTATGCATTTAAAACATCTCTAGTTTTACAATGAGTTAATAGTTATCCCAACAGTGCTACTACCACCTGAGACCAGATCACTTCCAGTCATGATGCATCATTACCCTCACAACAGTAACTACCATGAAGTAGTCACGTCCATCACCGCAGTGTTTTTAGAAACTCACTTTGGATTCCAATAGGGCCATTTTCTTTTCAGCACACTACTGTTCGCTCTGCCATACATGTCTTACTAGCCTGACATCACCAGAATAATTCACATATGCGGATTAGTCTGGAAGCTCTCAGTTTATTTTTGATTTCCAAATGGCGTCATCAGTGGCCGCAGAACAACATCTTGGCTGCTTACTGAAATGCCTCAACATCGCTCCCATAGGGCGCTCCTCTGTTCCGTCATCATATCAAGCCCGCCCCTGATTAGAAACATGGCTGTGATTGGCCTGACCCAGGCCAGGTCTGCTGGACATCTGTCTGACGTGAGGGGGGCTTGACAGATATGCCAGAGCAAATAAAACATGAGCTTGCAGATTCATGTGGTTCCAAGGCTCGTGTCTACCCAATGTGTAGAGAATAGACCAGACTTGAGAGTAGATGCTGGACATACCTGCATTGTTTGAGACAGGGGGTGGGGGGCCCAAATGGTATCAACCGATGAAGTTCATCACGACAAGATGGAGGACGGTGTGAGCAAACAAGAAGTCAGCGAAGGCTCTCTCTGGTGAGACTGACTGGAACTCGCCCTTGTTCTGTGGGTTGATCTGGATACGAAGGCACACTGAAACAAACAACAAAAAGACACTGTTTAGTTTGGTGCAACATTTGACAAAACATGCCTATGTAGAACAGCTTTAGCTGTTTTCAGGCAACACAATTGTGAGGACAGCGCCTTGCGGAAAATCCACGTTCGCTGGAGAGCGTCCACGTTTGCTTTGCCAACTTGAATCCAATTTGCTGAACCCAGAAATGAGTGAGGAACAACTTCATCGGTGTGATGATGGATAAGAATATATATACACATATATGCATGCTGGGTTCTTGTTATGTTAACAGTAGGGTTTGCTAATGCATGCTACATGTGATATATTAAAAGTAATATTATTATGCAGGGTGATTATACACTCGTATCCAGTGCGTGGTTCAGCTCCGCCATCGAGAGACGTGGATTAAGTCATTGATGTATATAGTCCAATAACCCATTTTGAAACAATCCTTAGGTTTCACTAAATAAACAGTTGTGCGCTAAATTAGGAACACCACTGCGAGCTTCGGGTCAGGTTAACACCGCCACTAGCGGCGACATGTCTCATCAAGTCGTGAGCAGCAGGGTCCACCATGCACGGTGACCCGGTTTGTTTCAATCCTAAATCACATACAAAGGGACAAGTTAACACCGTGATTCACCTGCGAGGATGAAGGATCCGACACACGAGATGAAGCCCGACAAGAAGCTGTTGAAGGGGAAGGTGCCCACCAGCAGACAGTACAGGAACTGCAGAGCCCCCGTCAGTAGGATGTACAGCAGGTAGGCGTCCACTACTTTCAGCTTGTTGGGCGTGGTGGTCGTGTATTCCTCCAAGAACCGAGAGACCACCGATATCACCGAGTTGGACATGTTTTCGAGTCGGCTTCGTGGACAAATTTACAAGAGAAGGCGCACTCTATGGTTTCTGCACGGATACTTCCTCCCTCGAATGAATGACGTGTCCGAGAGAGCGGAAGCAGTGGGTGTTACAGAGAATTCGGCCCGACTTGGGAGTCGCGTCGTCCGTGTGTCACGGAGAATACGGTCCGACTTTCTCTGCTTACATATTCCAGCTCCGCCCCGCCTCGGTCAGCTGATCACTGATTAAATAAGGGACGGGACACAAGACTACCAGGTCGGTGTTTGGCGGAAGGACTTTATACATTATTTGATAACAATTTAAGGTTGTTCATGTCTTTCGATGGACCCGGCCACCTCCACAGCGACCCTCCAAGAGGACTCTGAGTAAGATGAACTCTGATCAGTGCCTTTCATAACCTCCTAGGTTCAGGTTGTATTCCAGGTCCTTCGCAATAAGTTGGATACAACTTAAACATTTTAGAGTACGAATTGCTAGCACTGTTAATGTCGGACAGGTATATATATGTATTAGGCTGTATAGATACACATGTTGGTGTTGACATTACTACCGTCATTCTTCAGTGGGACTGACAGGTAGTTGATTGCCTCAGCAGTTTCCCACGAAACTGCCTTTTAACTGACTCCCAACAGCGTTTTAAATACCCACTACGAGGTACCTACGAAATATGTAGGGGTACACTTCGTCTGCCAAACTTTACGACAAAAAAAGCTGTACCACGCAGTGTGCAGCCATCACAACAACCATATATAGTATGTATAGTGTCCCAGCGTCTGTGTCCTGCCGCTGTATCCTCAGTTGATGTGCTTCACAGGCCCAGTTCACTGTGGGGATGGTGGCCGTCCTGGCGGCCAACCTCTGCTGCCATTCTGAAGAGCACAGAGGACAAGATCCTCGCCCGTGAGCAGTCCGACCTGTTTCTCAGGATCCCATTGTCATTCATCCCCAAATGACAGCTATCTGGTTATTACACCATGTCTTGCTTGTTACAGGGATTCAAAACGACATGTGGGCCAGGTACGTGACTCTTCCCGACCAGGAGCGCATATGGACCCTCACACTGACCAGCAAATCGGCCGCCAAGCCCACGAAGCAAGGTGTGATACTAACATTACACACTCAGGTCCCCGTTGGGTCTTCAACAGGTGGCTGGTGGAATCACTCCTGACTCTTTGTAGATGTTTGGCTGGTTGTATGATTAGTTATTCCATCTTACCATCATGTCTAACTTAAGGTCTCAGAGAGGAAACGAGCAAGCAATTTCAGGTCTTGTGAACCAGGGCCACAGATTGGGTTTTTCCAAATTTGTATGCAAGGGTTGCTTTGTTCATGTCACATGCTGCCTGTTTCTTGTTTATGAGAGGTCCAGCAGAAGAGTACTATTTCTGTGCTATGGTCCCATCTCGCTCATCAGGTTAGGGGTTCAATTCTACATGGATTCTTCATTCCCAGGGGCCACCCATGTTTGCACTCTGTGTTGTAAGATACTTTGGGTAAAAACACTGACCAAATGCCATGCAAAACAGGGGTCAGGAAAGTTTAGTGCTCAGGGTGATGGTACTGGGGAGGTTCTGGGTTTGAACCCCAACCCCTCCCGCCTACGTTTAGGCCGGACCCCTCTGCTACCCCCTACCCCCGGCTGCTCCTTAATGACGAGATGTTTTCGCTGTAAGTTGCGCTGGATGAAAGCCTACTGCTCCATGACAACAGAGTCAACAGTCATTACAGTTTCTGTAAACATTGTGACCCATCTGAAGTAGTTTTCAGTCTTGCAGAGGGCGTCTGCCTGCTGATCACTAAACGCTCTCTCGTCCGTGCCGTCTCGGCCCTCCGCAGCCCCCGCTAAGACCCCCCTGGTGATGGTGCACGGGTTCGGGGCGGCGGTTGGCCTTTGGGTGCGGAACCTGGACCCTCTGAGCCGCTCGCGGCCCCTCCACGCCTTCGACCTGCTGGGCTTCGGCCGGAGCTCCAGGCCGCCGTTCCCGGGGGACGCGGCCCAGGCGGAGGAGCAGTTTGTCACCTCCATCGAGCAGTGGAGGCAGAGCCTGGGCCTGGAGGAGATGATCCTGCTGGGGCACAGCCTGGGGGGCTACCTGGCCACGTCCTACGCCATCCGCTATCCAGACAGGTAACCCTCCCCCCCCGTTTAACCCCCAGGTTGTCGGGGGTCGTGACGCACCCCAGATGCGTCACGATATCAGCTGGTACGGTCCGCTAGGGGATCCCCTGACCTCTGTGAGGGGGGGTCCCAGTGGATTGTACCAACTGGTAGTCGTTACCAATCATCCCAGTAGTTCCAGCTGTGGTCGTTACTCAAGGTGTTAATATCTGTGTTTTAAAGGGTTCAGTCTGTTTCCCCCGGGCCTCAAAGTAGTAGCTGAGTTATAAGATCACGATGTTGGGTGTTTCAGAGTGAAGCACCTGATCCTGGTGGAGCCGTGGGGCTTCCCTGACCGGGCCCAGTCTCAGGCTGCCGAGGCCCAGGGCGCCGAGGTGGTGAAAAGGCCCTCCCTGCCCCTCTGGGCCAAGGCGGCGGTGGCCGTGCTGGGCTTCGTCAACCCCCTGGCCATCATGCGGGCAGCGGGGCCCTGGGGTGAGGCACGCCGCGGCTAGCAAGCGTATGGTGTTTTGGTGACGTCTAGTAGCCAGGTGGAGAGAGACTCGCCGTGCCTTAGCACGCTTTAGCATATCGTGAGTGTCGTGACGTAACATGACGTAGCAAGCCGTAGCCTTTCATAGCGTATCGTAGTATGCTTTAGCATTTATAAGCACTTCATAGCATGCCGTAACATATCGCAGCATGTCGTAGCATATGTTAGCACGTCCTAGCGTGCTGTAGCCACAGCGGGGGTTTCAGGGTGTCTGGTCTGGTACCGCAGGGCCCGGGCTGGTGACGCGGTTCCGGAAGGACTTCAAGAGTAGGTTTGAGGACCTGTTTGACGACGACACCATGACCAACTACATTTACCACTGCAACGCCCAGACGCCCAGGTGAGCCCAGCCGCGCGCCTGTCAAGCTAACATACACCGTGACAGGCAGGTTAGCCACTGTGTGCGCAGACTGTCAATAAACACGAGCCCTAGCTAGGTAACTTTACACCACCTTGTTTGATTGAGATAGGTAACTTAACACCACCTTGTTTGATTGTCGCCATCCCTGACCCATTCCTACAGTTTTTTTTTTGTGCATACAATATTTTTTTGGGGGATTACACGTTTTCTCAGACAGAACACGTTGGTGTTTTAATACCGATATAACCATTCAAAGTGTTTCAAGTAAAAAAATGTAAAAAAGAATTCAAATAAATCTTGCTCACCTCCATCCACCACCACGCCCCCCCCCCCCTCCTCCTCCTCCGCCTCCTCCTGCTGCTCCACCTCTCTGCTGGGGCCGGCAGCGGCGAGGTGGGGTACTGGGCCATGATGGAGCACGTGGCCTGGGCCAAGAGGCCAATGCTGCAGCGCGTGGACCAGCTGCCATCAGCCCTGCCGGTCAGCATGCTGTACGGAGACCACTCCTGGATCAGCAGCTCCTCAGGCCACCAGGCCGCCCGGATCAGGGGTCAGGCCTACACCCGGGTCCTGGTGAGTGGGGGGGGGGGGGGGGGGGGGGGGTGTGTGTGTGTGTATGTGTATGTGTATGTGTGTGTGTGCGAGCGTGTCATATTGACACAGTAGGTTTGCAGTGCATATCTTGTAATTAAATATTTAGATAAGACATATTAATTGCATTGTATGTATTTCTCTCTCTCTCTCTCTCTCTCTCTCCCTCGCTCTCTCTCGCTCCGTAGTTGATAAACGAAGCCTCCCACCATGTCAACAACGACCAACCAGAGATCTTCAATGAATTGGTTGAAGAAATATGCAACTCTGTCGACTGAGTGTGTGTGTGTGCCTACTGGTGGGCCTGAAACGTACATTCTGTGTGACTTTAGCCCAGCGTTGGGTAAGACCTGGGCACATTCTGGTCTGATAAGCAGGACCAGGCACATACTGTGACTGGTCCTGCCAAAATACTGGCACTAGAAGTTATCTGGGTCATAAACTGCATTCACTTTTGTTATAAATTGTATGTGTGCATATATATATACAAAACATTGTACTGTTTCCCCTAAAGGCCATTTATTTTTGATGAATAAGCGTGTTTATTAATTAATGAGTGTAAAAGAGATATTTGAATACAAATACAAAATCTCCAGCCTTTACCTCATTTCACTGTATACCTCTGCCATCTTGATGTATTTGTTGGTATTGTATTTTATATTGTGACATTTTATTTAAATCAATATAAAAAAAAAATCTGATTTCTTCTTCTGTCATATTAATTGTTAGGTTTTTGTTTTGTTTTCGTTTTGTTAGCTTTCCCATTTGCAGAGCTACGTCATAGTGAACTAACCTCTAGTTCAGTGGTTAGATTAACCCGTGAAACACGTTAGGAAACGTTACAACGGAAAATACATACAGTTCTACTAAGTGGCCACTAGAGGTCAGTAAACCATATATCATAATTCGAGGAGCTTTGCAAACCAGGGCATTCCTTGAACCACCTCACTGGGTGGGTCAGAGAAACGCGTACTTTCTGTAGTGGCTCATCTCAGAGGGCTGCAGGTCACCACTTGTCTCCCCCTATGATCCCATTCTGAGCTCATTCTACCAAACTCACTCAATGGTAACGTTATGACACGGTTGTGGACATGTATTCGTTTTTATTAGCAACGCTGCAACAAAATAAGTACAAAATAAAATAAAATGTAAATACGGATAAATACGGTCATGTCTTATCAAAATATTTGTGCTCTTCACATTTGGTTTTAGTGGCAGAAAAGCAGGCGGGGAAGTATTTATAAGCGCGTCTCAGTGGCCATGCCGTACAAAAACCTAGGAAGGCTTCACAAAGACCCAGCGAGTTACAACATCAGACTGACGTCAGCGTTCACCATGTACTCCATCACCAGCAGGTAGCTGGCATAGCAACGGTTTATAGAAAAACACAACCTCAACACACTTCACTCTTGCCAGCAGGTAGCTGGCATAGCAACGGTTTATAGAAAAACACAACCTCAACACACTTCACTCTTGGCTGATGGCATACAGTGTAGAAAAAAAAACTAAAATAATGTGTAATTGTTGTATAATGCTTCATTAAAAAAATATACTCGTGCAGTCTCATTATATATTTGTTATCAGGGGAAGTGCTTCATGGAGCTGTGTAAGACACATGTTGGGTTACAATTGTTCTCTCACTTAGCTTGGCTTCAGTAAGGGCAACATCAGTGCATGTTTTCAGCCAGTCTTCAGTTCAAGTGAAGTAGATAATAGCACACTATATACATCCCTACATGTTTCGGTGTGACTTCAAAGTTATCATTCCCACTGTAGTGTTAACTTCATTAATAGGGTTCATTGTTACAAGCGTTCTACATAAACCTATGTGTACAGTTTTGGTCCCACAAACAAAGTGTGAGACTAAAGTGAAATAAAACAATCAGTACGTTTACATGCAGCAAGAAATTTGAATTTCTGATCGGATCAGATAATGACATGCGTAAGACCGGATCACTTGTCCGAGTATACATGCCGTTCAGAGAATCGGATTAACAGCCGGAGCATGGGCTGACTCTGGACGCTATTTGGCGCTGCGCATGTGCAGAATGGCACTGCACGTGCGCAGAATGCAAAATCCGATTCAGATCCGATTGCTGAGTATACATGCCGTTAAAAGTCCGACTATGATCGAATTATCCAGGTGTAGTTATCCGATTTTAGATGTCCGAAATAGGTCGGATTAAGGTGTTTACATGCACTTAAAAAGTCCGAACGATGTCTTATACAATTAGAAATTCGAATTTCTTGCTGCATGTAAACGTACTGAATGAAATACAATGGCCCAACGTTAAACGATGATAATAATACTGACGGTTCTGTCAATGTTGATCCACAATGGACGTAATAATCCACAATGGACGTATAATCAGCCCCATGTGCACAGCCTCACCCCGCTGTTTGCTGACCTGCATCTGAACGACGCCACGTCAGATATGCACCGCCATGGTAAAAACAGAACGCCCTCCGTCCCATGTGAAATGTGAAACATCAGGCGTCCTGGAGCTAAGATTACCCCCACCGAGGGTGCACATCGGACGTCTAACACACAGTGAGCCTGACTGGAGGGTGGCGGGTCACCATCCTGTGCTTCAGGCCTCCAGCACCACAATGTCGGCCACCCCGTGGACCTGGCTCAGCTGCCGACAGTCCAGGGACACCACCAGCTTCCTGGGGCCGGACTGGGTGGGCACAAAGTGTTCCGTCAGCTTCACCGTGGCGTGGCCACTCACATCTCTGTGGGAAGAGGGGGGGAGGAGGGGGGGAGGGGGCACAAGAGAGGGGAGATCAGAGGTCAGTAGAGATAGCAGCATCTGAGATTAATAACGTATTACCTGGAGATCGTTGGCCAGACACACAGCTGTGTGTGCGTGTGTGTGCGTTTGCGTGTGTGTGTGTGTGTGTGTGTGTGTGTTTGTGTGTGTGTGTGTGTGTGCTTGTGTGTGTGTGTGCATCTGGTTGCAGGTTTGCTTGAGGTTTTGTGTTAAGGCCAGTTCTTCCCTCTATGTGGGCATGTGTATGAGAGAAGGAATTCACTGAAACTCGGGAAACGCCAGCATGGATGGAAAACAGTGTGTATGAAGAACCTTCTTACCCCACGACCACCTTGTGGCCCTTCTGCAGGCCCAAGCCCTCCACCCTGAAGACCACCTCCGTCAGGGTTCTGGGCAGGGGGTTGGTGAAGCTGATCTTAGCACCCATCTCCTTACCCACCACCGCGTCTCCCAGAGGCTGTTGACACACAACCAGACAGTCAGACAAAGAACTTATCATTTAAAAGGAAACCTAGACAAACCCACTCCTATTGCACACACAACCAGAACCTCTGTTGAACCCTTCAGAGTGAGTAACACTTAAGTTTATATTTCCACATCTTACTCCATGTTAAGAAAAAACATGGCCTACCTTGACATCCAGGTCCGGTGTGCGCAACCTGAAGGTGGTCTGGTTGGCCAGGACCTGCTGGGTCTCAGAGACCCGTCCCGACAGGGTGAGCATCAGAGCCGCCTGGTCCACCAGCTGGTCCTGGTACTGCTGGTAGGGCAGCACCCAGTCAATGGTCTTCTCTGTTGGTTTACCACACAGAACGATTAGTACTCCTGTCATTTGCTGTCCATTAAACACCCCCATTACCATCCCCACCACTATCACCGCCACCACCCCCACCAGCTCTAACCTTCGTTGGCCAGCAGCTCGATGGTCAGAAGCTCCTTCTTCACCGTGCCCTTCAGCACGCCTGTGTAGTACATCACGGCCGCCTGGCTGTGGAGGACGGTGCAGCGGGGGGAGGAGCTGAGGTTCTTCACCTGGATGCTGAGGTGGGCGTCGGCCCCCATGAGAGGCCCCTCCCCATCCATCTTCACCTCCACTTGCACGTCCTCCGCCATGGCCGCGGAGTACGTCTCGGGCTTGCTGCCGTAGCGACTCGCCGTCTCCACGGAGATGCGCTCCTCTTCCGAATCTGGGTGAGGGAGGGGGGAGGGAGGGAGGGAGGGAGGAAGACAGGTCAAACGTTGATACTTGTAGAACCTTTTTTTTTCTATACCTTCCTCAAACTGGAGCTCTGGAGGAGACATGCAAGAGCAACAGAGGAGACATGGTGGAGAGATAGAAGAGATATGGAGGAAATAAAGGCGATGTGGAGGAGAGGTTTGAATGGCTCAACCCCTCACTAGAAACAGAAGGTTAGAAACTTCAAGCCAAGTATCTGCTGGACACAAGCTCTCGAAAGGGCAAGCGAGAGTTCCCCACCACCACCAGAGGGAGGAACCCTGGAGAAGGAACACAGAAGAGAACGGCATGGGAGGCCAAGAGGTCCCACATGGGCAGACAGATGAGCTGGCCCGGCTGCAGGGAATGTCTCAGTACCTTCACTGTGCTTGTAGAGGTGTGTGATGTCGGCCCGCTCATCAGAGCCCACCGCCTTGGTGCTTATGAAATGGCCAACTGCTTTCTTCTCGCTGAAGATCTGAGCGAAGGTCCCGTCCAGGTTCCTCTGCCAGTAGATCTTGTCGCTGTTCACCTGGTGGGGCGGAGAACTTTGAGAACACTGTGGTCGACACTGCCCTGTGGGCAGGAGCCTTCTATTGTGGTTTTAGTGTTCGCTGGCTGATCCTTTGCAGCTTCACGGCCAGATCAGGATTAACGTGAAGGCAGATGTTTGGCCATCACCATGTTTTTTTATTTTAGGATTATTCTAGGATTAAATATTATGAGACTAAAGGCCATTACTACTGTAACCTGCATCCGCTGTAAACTCGGCCTTTGTAAAAGCATGTGCTGAACGACTCCACCGTACGCCGAACGTCAACAGTCCCCCTGCGCTCACCTCGGCGAAGACGAAGGGCGTGTCGTACTTGAGGTAGACCTGTCCGGCCCGGATGGCGTTGACGGAGGCGGGGCCGCAGCGGAAGGTGCCCTGGCTGGTCTCCTGGGGCGTGGCGTCCACCGCCTGCCAGCCCCCGTGGCCCGGGGGCAGGTCGGGGCGCGCCATCCAGCAGTCGTTCCACACGTGGAAGTTCCTGTGGGGTCACGTCAAGGTCACGTCAGTCAGGTCACGTCAGGCCGGCAGCTCTACGGTCGCCTCACAGCGCGGCGACGTGGCACCACACGGTGACATGGGGATGCATGGCGCCAACCGTGTCGCCATGTTGTGCTAAAGCTTATTTTGAGCTCTTTGGGTTTAGGGCTATATAGATTAAGTTTGGTGGACTGGGTTGTCTAACTGATGTGTAACGACCACGTGTAACTGATGTCTAACTGATGTGCAACGACCATGTGTAACTGATGTGTAACGACCACATGTAACTGATGTCTAACTGATGTGTAACGACCATGTGTAACTGATGTGTAACGACCATGTGTAACTGATGTGTAACGACCATGTGTAACTGATGTGTACCGACCACGTGTAACTGATGTGTAAAGAGTTTAAAAATGAAATAATTCTGGGTTGAACCATGGAATGCGCTCCACACGCATTCTGACCCATTTCCCCTGAGGAATGCGTTCATTAAGACCCAAAGTGAATCACATCATCACCAGAGAGAGCTGTCCCGGCCCAGCCATGACCGCTACCAGAGCCACCAGTCCACCCTGGCATTGATCATAAGCACTGGGCTGAATTACGACTCCAGCCCGTCTATTTAAACACCAGCCGGTCGGTGGGGGGTGGGCAGGTGGGTGGGTGGGGGGGGATCTATATATACAGGACAGTCGACGTGCCCGGGATTCTGGATTCCTTGGGGTCAGAGGGGGGGAACCCACACATGACATCACAGAGCGGGGGGCCTCTGGGAGTGGCTGTAGGACAGGGGCTCACAAACCAGCACTGCAGGCTTATGTTGGTGTGTGTATATATATAGACACACCATTCACCATTTACACTTCATGTATGAGTGCATAATCATCATCAACCGTCATCAACCATTCAGCCAACAACCATTGAGCAGTGATACGTCTACAAAGGATCCCACAACCTGACTCTGCTCTAAGAACCCGTGGGAGACACAGAGGAAAGGCGTGTGGCTCGGCGAGCCCAGCCGCGTTCGCCCGGGGCGACGGTCTTACCACACGGAGTCTTTGTTGAGCAGGTGGATGGGCTCCATGTCCTCGTCCAGGTACACGTCCGTGGTGAGGGACACGTCGGTGTCGTGGGCCGACTGGAAGTTGGTGACGCTGCGGGCCGGGATGCCCAGGCACCGCAGCACTGTGGGGGCGGAGGAAGGCACAGGTTCTGGGAAGGTTCTGGATTCTGGGTTTGGGGTCGCAATGTCTGGTTTCGCAGACGACCTCAGGCAGCCTTGTGCAAGATGTTCCCTGAATGATGTGTTTGAATGTTTCTAAATATAAATAAAAGCGTTCACTTTGAACAAAAACCTTCGCCAGACTTCTGGCACTGTCTCCCAGGTACAGCAAGGCATTAACACGTCAACATCATGGGGTTCAAGCAGTGGGAGATTGAACCAGCAACCCCTTCATATTGGAAGATCTCCAGCCACCAAGCACAATTACCACAGCCATTTTGTTGGGCAGCTTTAGCATTCACAAGGCTGATTGGAATTAAGGAAGACACCTGTCACACGCTCTGTTATACACACACACACACACACACACACACACACACACACACGACTTGGCTCAGTGAAAGCTGGCCACACGACAGTGTGCGCGGTCAGTCTGTCCCCAGCAGTGATGCCAGGAATGCAGGGCAGTGGTATTTTGAGGAGATAAGAGCTACGAGCTAGCTGCTATCAGGGGCCACGGCGCTACGTGCTAAGGTCAGCTAGCGAGCCGGCCGCCCTGGGATTGGTCGGTCGGAGGTCAGGAAATCCAGTGTTGTGTTGCAGCGAGAAGAGGGAATCGCACATGTGCTAAGACATGTGCACATGCTTGTCAGGCTAACACCTATACTAGAGACTTGTGTGAAATAGTAACGTAATGCCGCTGTAGTGCGGGTGTAGTGCTGGTGTAGGAGGCAATTTTGACACTGTGATTTCTCCCATGTTTTTTTCCTTGGAAATACACACACAACCACACTTAAACACACAAGCACACACACACACACACACACACACACACAACCACACTTAAACACACAAGCACGCACACACACACACACACACACACACACACACACACACACACACACACAACCACACTTAAACACACAAGCACACACACACACACACAACCACACTTAAACACACAAGCACACACACACACACACAACCACACTTAAACACACAAGCACACACACACACACACACACACACACACACACACACACACACACACACATACACATTCACACGCACCCACACACATGCACGTGCGCACACACACACATACATATGCAAATGCACGCACACACACACACACACACAGCAATGCGGTGGGCCGGCCGAACACACACCTGTGGTGGTGACCCCAGAGAAGACCCAGCACTGTCCGTAGGCCACGGGCGTCCCGTCCGTCTCGTGGTACTGCTTCAGGATCTCCACGCTGCTGCTCCACGCCGCCGGGCTCACGCCGTCACTGTAGTCCCCGGTCCAGTTCCCGATCAGAACGCCGTAGTCGTCCTGCGCGTTGATCTGGAGGAGGGGGAGGACACACGCAGTGATGTCACAACATCCAATGATGTCACAAAATGGCTCACCGCGTGCCACAGGAAACGAATTAGAATCTTTGCACCGCTGGTCGTGCATCAAATGACAGTGAGCATGGCACTGACAGCACCAGGGTTGGGGCTTCAATTCGCCACTTACAATTAATTTAAATAAATGTAGGTTTTAAGGCATCTGTTAGTCCAAAACAGAGTCACAGTTACTTGTGGATGTAATGTAGTGGATTCTTGATGGAGTTCACCTCTGTGTCATGTAGATGGGGGTCCAGCTCATTTTGGCCCCCGGGGTCATAGAAACGTGTGTATGCATATCTCACCATGGCTGAGATGACCCGCACCACATTGACAGGGTCCCAGCGCCCAGAGGGAGGGATGTCACTCTTCTCCAGGATGAACAGACACGCCTCCAGCACGCCCTCCTGGAACTACACAGAACAACACACAGAGGAACAGCTTAACAACTAGCTGTAATAGAACACAGAGGAACAGCTTCACATCAAACTAATAGAACACAGAGGAACAGCTTCACAACTAGCTCTAATAGAGCACAGAGGAACAGCTTCACAGCTAGCTCTAATAGAACACAGAGGAACAGCTTCACAACTAGCTCTACTAGAACACAGAGGAACAGCTTCACATCAAACTAATAGAACACAGAGGAACAGCTTCACAACTAGCTCTAATAGAACACAGAGGAACAGCTTCACAGCTAGCTCTAATAGAACACAGAGGAACAGCTTCACAACTAGCTCTACTAGAACACAGAGGAACAGCTTCACATCTAACTAATAGAACACAGAGGAACAGCTTCACAAATAGCTCTAATAGAACACAGAGGAACAGCTTCACAGCTAGCTCTAATAGAACACAGACGAACAGCTTCACAGCTAGCTCTAATAGAACACAGAGGAACAGCTTCACATCAAACTAATAGAACACAGAGGAACAGCTTCATAGCTAGCTCTAGTGGATATTTCCTTTATGCTCATATTTATGTATAGATGTATATTTCATTATTTTCAATACATATATTCTGAATTGGAATATATCATCATGACGCTACATGATTCATCTCGAGTGAATTCTTCCTGCCATTCGTCCCCTGCTGCCTCCTGACATCAGCGTGGCAGTGAACCGTGTGAAGGCACGCGAGGGCCCGATGCATTCTGGGACGGCGGCCGCACCTGTCCGAAGTTCCATGTGCGGGCGCCGATCTGTTTCTCGGTTCCATAGTAGATCCTCCCGGTGTCGTTGAGAACGTACTCGTCCTTCTCCTCCTCCTCGTCCAGGAACACCGGGTCCCCTGCACACACACACACACACACACACACACACACACACACACACAGACACACACACACACACACACACACACACACACACACACACACACACACACACACACACACACACACACACACACACACGTCGTGAGAGGGAGCCTGCACCCCAGGGTGGCCTCTCGGCAGGGTGCCTCACGCTGCCATACAGAGGGACGCCACAACAACGCAGGGCACTCAGGAGCAGGCAGGGGGGGGGGGGCCGGGGGGGGGGGGGGGGGGGGGCAGCTCGCTGCTGAGCTCCTACAGGGAGACAATGGGGGATCGAACCCAGAACCTTCCTCCTGGGGGGGTTGATACGTAAACC
>JAXIVH010000040.1:923024-946173 GCA_036785325.1 Urophycis tenuis | reverse complement strand
GTTTTGCTTTGTTGAACCTAAACAGTTGATAATTAATAAGTATGTGGAAAAAATCTACACCTCACGCATATACATCTAACGACCGCATACCATCTGACAGAAGAGCTCAATAGCAGAAAGCTAATAATCACCGGCTGAAACACCCTCTGATTATGAAGATATTTTTCTAGAAGAAAGTCACAAAGGTGAAGAGGAACTCAGCCCAGATAGCAAACATGGAATGTTTGCTTTATCGGATCCCAGGGGGGGGGGGGGGGGGGGGGGGGGTTGAATGTAGCTCTAAACATGGGTGGGAGAAATTCAACTCACTAACAACTTGTCGCTATCCATCAGGGAGCCAAAGTAATCTCCCTGTGTGTGTGTGTGTGTGTGATTCTGTTACATCATATTTCTGGCGTAGCCACAGTACATTTGTTTCCGTTCCTGTTGCATAGTTAGGCACACAGAGGAACAAGGCACTGAACCATTGAGTTCAAGTACGACCACCCTTCTTGTTTCTGGGTCAAAAGGGAAACAAACAAACTGGGTAGAGAACAGAAACAAGGATTTTGTGTCTTGGCTGTGACATGAAGCCGCGTGGCCCCTGAAGACTGTTGTGGCGGGACGTTACCTTCACACCAGGGGTTGAACAGCATGACGATGTTCTTGTCAGAGTCGTGGACCGCCACATTCTGGCCCTTGGCTGAGCAGGTGGTGACGGACAGGGAGTACAGGCCCACCACCGCCTTGGGGTGGAGTTGACCGACAGCTTCACCGTGTTGCCACTCTGCTCCACCACCTTGGCCTCCCAGCGGTCGTCCTCCAGCTCCTCCACCAATGGGATGATCACGTGGGTGCCCTTGGACACCACGGGCAGAGGACCTGGAAGAGGACAGGCGACTTGTCATGCCTCGCATTTAGTTCACACATTTCTTTGTTCATGTTTTGTGCCTTGGTTTGAAGAACCAGTGAACACATCCTTGTCATGTGCAGTGAAAGCGTATCGGTACGTTCCTCAACTGTTGGACGGTTGCCTGCATGGTCGGTCGAGAGCGGCCGCGTTTGAGCTGGCTCCAGACCATGGACCAGACCATGGACCAGACCATGGACCAGACCATGGACTAGACGGTGGACCAGGGACCAGACCATGGACCAGACCGTGGACCAGGGATCAGACCATGGACCAGACCATGAACCATGGACCAGACCAGGGACCAGACCAGGGACCAGACCATGGACCAGACCAGGGACCAGACCAGGGACCAGATCATGGACCAGATCATGGACGTGTGTGTTGACGATGAGGTGACACGAGAAGTGCGTTTAAAAATAAATTGTTTCACAGTATATCAACAACATATCAGCCACTTGAGCCCCAGAGGCCGCTGACTATGACCTTGTGTAGTTTTAGGGTGTAGTTGTGTTGCATTGTGCATTGTATCTTCATGGCATTAAATTTGGATCCATTTAGAAAACGTGATATGATGGTGAACAATGTTGTTGACAGCTTGTTGTTGTCAACACTGTACTCTGCCAAGTTTTCCCAAAACCACAAGAAATAGTAACAACGTTAATGACTGTCATCACGTGGCAGGGGGCAGGGAATCTACTATATGACTCCTAACTGTTGTCACCGTCCTTCATAGTCAAAGTATTTCATAATTACTATCATCCATAATAAAATGACAATTCATAGCCCCCAACAGTGATAAACAGTCTCTGTCCCTGGGTAGCTGAACTAAACCGGCTGCCAGGCGACAGGCACACTAAGAGCATTGGGCTGAGAGCAGCTCTACTCTGGTGTCTCTGGGACAGACCTGCGGCAGATGGAGTGTTGCCTCTATGTGCTGCAGGGTTGACTCACACTGCATGCCAGTGGATGTGGTTCTGTTTCTCGAGGTGAAAAAGGAGAAACGTCTTCAGCGTGCCTCAGGAGTGAGGAAGTTCATACTCATAAAAAAGAGAAGAAAAAAAAAAAGGCATCTGGATATTTTTCCCGCAGAACTATTTATTTGAACGCGGCACCCTGCTTGGGCGCTGGCTGGCATTGTTCACTGGAGCCCTCCCCTCCCTCTCCTCCCTCCCCTCCCCTCCCCTCCCTCCCTTCCTCTCTCACTACTCAACACTTAGAAGGAATTCAAGGATGTTCAAAAAAATGCCTCCTTTACCAGTGACTTTGGATCCTGTCGTGTCTAGCTGCCTTAATCCCTGGGTGCTTGTCATCAGTGAATGAAATGCAAAACTTATAGGTAGACTGAAGGCATTGGGGTTCGAACCCACAACATTTTGGGCTGGGAATCAAAGACCCTAAACACAATCACATTCCTGCACTCAGTTGTCCTTCCCATGGAGCTTGAATGAAGGTCAAATAAACAGACATTTGATTTCCCCCTTTGGGATGTTTTGGGTTGTCGATTGTTTTCATTTGATTCCCGCTTCCACAACTTCCGGAGCAGCAGCAGGAGCAGGAGGAGGAGCAGGAGGAGGAGGAGGAGGAAAGGAGGAAGTGTCTGGTGTCCTGTCATATGGTTCGTATTAACACTTGGTTGGAGAGTGTGAACTGTAAGCCTGGACCACCCAGGGTTACGGTGTATTTGTGTCGGTGTTTCACATGTATGCCTGTTTTAGGTGAGTGTGTGTGTGTGTGTGTGTGTGTGTGTGTGTGTGTGTGTGTGTGTGTGTGTGTGTGTCCTCTCAGCCTCTCTCTGCCTGACATGACAGTTGTCAACAGGATAAGGAAAAAATAACATGATTCAGATACAGACTACAACTGAAAATATGGAAAATAGATTTAAAAAAAACTCAACAGCACTCAATAATGTGTTTCCTGTTTCACCATTGCTCTGTGCGTTCTTAATCCCCTCGTTATTTGTCTTTACATTCTTTTGGGTCGGATATTGCGTATGAGTCAGCTCCCTATCATATCATAAATCTAGACATACACACACCTTCACCTCTCTGCCTCTCTCCCTGACTCACACCATCGTCTCATTACACAACACTATCCAGCACAGCGCACTCAGAACCCACTAGACCAGCCTGAAGACCAACTCCAGCCTGTGTGCGTGTGATTGGTCAGAGACAAGGTGGGTGTGTTCTATTTTGACCCGGTTCTCCCGTCTCCAGGGAAACCCTGCAGGTCTTAACAAACGGAACACTCGGTGAGTGACGCGCGCATCGAGTGTAAAAACAGGTCTGTCTGCAGGGGAGTCCCTCTGGCCGCTCCTACCTGTCTTGAGGTCCAGGTGCATCTTGTCCGTGTCGGCGCTGAAGGGCCTGCTCAGCTCCAGCCGGACCTGGAAGGTCTGGCCGCGCCGCACGATCAGCTGGTCCCCGTGGAAGGCGTCGGTATGGTGCTCCGTGCGGTTCTGACCCGCCTGCGAGCTCAGCAGGTCCACCGCCCGCACACACAGCTTCACCTCTGATGGGGGGGGGGGGGAGAGAGGGGGAGGGGGGGGGGGGGGGGGGGGGAGGGGGAGAGAGTGGGAGACGGGACGGTGCTGTTGTTACAACCCGAAGGTCATTGAATGAATGGACTGGAAAACGATGGCAGGTGGCATTGACTACATTGTCGTACTTTTATCAGCAAGGCAAGTGTATTTATGAAGCACCAGCCAAACACAGGGCCATTCATCATGCTTTAGAGAGGGAGAAATCACACGCACAGAGAAAATCTATAAAAGAGAATGAAACAAGAAAAGGAGCAGCGCTAACACCGCCACGGTCTCTAAAAGCCTATTCATCAAGTGGTTATTTTGACAAATGGAAGTCTAGCAGCAGTCACACGTCGCTGGCTCTATTCGGGGCCCCAGAGAGCACAGAGCCGACGCAGCGCCGCTCCCACCAGAGGGCCGGGCGGAGCAGGGGGCTCACCGTCCATCTCGTGGCCGTTCTCCAGGGGCAGCAGGTGGGGCACGTCGGGGGTGGCGGTGGGCGTCTTGGGGACCACCACCTCCACCTTGTCGGTGACATCGTAGGAGGCGCTGGCGGGGGCCGTGCAGCAGCACGGGCAAATCTTCCGTAACCAGCGGCGACACCCTCCCTCCTCCACCTCCTTCTTGCTGCCGTCGTTGGGGTTGATCGTCACCTCCACCCGGGTGGGCGGAGCCGTGCCAGGGAAGCGGCCCACCTCCGACACGCCCCTCAGGGTCACACGTTCGCCGGGCATTCTGGGAAGAGAGGGGGGGGGGGGGAAGGGGGGTGAGTTAGAAGATGAAATGGCTGCGATGAATGGAATGAGAGGGGAGGAGGAGACAGTAGAGAGGAGTTGGGGGAGAGGGGGAGAAGTGAACAGCAGATGGCAGGAGAGGAGACGTCTTGAGGGGAGCGAGAGGAAGAGGAAGTTATCATGGTCTTGAAGTGCGTACATGACATGGTTCAATCCCAGTGTGTCACATGTCAGCACAACCCCCACTGCAGCAGACACACACGGCTCATGTTCTTCTTTATTTCTGTAAGACTAACACTTTCACTTTGCATTCCTTCGCTCCACTTTGGTTTCCCTACACGAACAACGTTTCTTATTGCTTTTCCGTAAATTACCGCATTCCTGCCTCTCTCTCCTCGGCCCTTAACTTTGGGCATTTTTCAGCCATTTCCACCCAAAACAAAGCTGACGCACACCCTGTGATACACAGCTGTGAGCAATCTGCCCCACCCCAGCTGTTACACAGACAGAGAGAGGGCCAGAGAGACAGAGAGAGAGAGAGAGAGAGAGAGAGAGAGAGAGAGAGAGAGAGAGAGAGAGAGAGAGAGAGAGAGAGAGAGAGAGAGAGAGAGAGAAATGAAGAGGGAGAGAGAAGAGAGAGTAAGGAGAGGGGGGAGGAGGGAGAGAGACTAAGAGACAGAGAGGGAAAGAGAGAGGAGAGTGCACGTGGAGTTATGCATGCAGTCAAGTATTTATGTGCAGATATGCTTGACTACCAAACTGTGTGTGTGTGTGTGTGTGTGTACCACCCCTGCCTCCACACCCCAAACACTCCCCCGATCAACCAAACATGACGAGGCTCGTACATTTCTTCCTCGAGAAAGACCACAGAAGATGAAACAACTAGAGGGGAACAGGAACAGCTACTATGTGTCCTTTCACTCATCCGTATAACTCCCATCATGGGACTTGGGGTCAAAGGGCAAATGCCCAACCGCTGTTTATAATCAGAGAAAGTCTCCTCCTTCCTCCTGATCTCAGCATCTGCATCGTCTCTCCCCTCCACACAGATAAGAACCCCTGCTAGTGGAGTATGTCCACAATGCACCTCCTATATAAACATCCTAGAGAGACACACACCGACCTCATTGAGTTTTGTTGGTTTCTTGCAAAACACAACAAAATCTCGTTAGCTAATTGCACGCAGCCAGGCAATAAAAGTGAATTGGGGGCCGCATTAAAACACACGCTCACACGCGCGTGCATGTGTAACAACACACACTCACATGCTTATGTGTGTGTGTGTGCGTGGGGGGGGAGTGAACACGCGTACCACGGGGTCATTAGGCGCTTGTGTGTTCGTAGAAAGACGAGCTGTTGGGTTGTCACTGCCAGGCATGTGTGTTAGACTCCCTGCTCTGGGATTAGAACCGCCTGGATGCCTTGCTCACCGGCACCACTATAGCACTGCCCACCACGACTACCTCCCAGTAACACCTGGGAGGTCCCGATGGGAGAGAGGTTGAAAGGGCAAGGGGTCTGCATTCTGCTGTAGCATGTATCTGTGTGTGCGTATGTGTGTGTGTGTGTGTGTGTGTGTGTGTGTGTGTGTGTGTGTGTGTGTGTCACGCATGCAGAAACACACACAGCACAGAAACATAGAATAGTGATAGTGTGGTATAGCATAGTGATACACACCCATATACACTATGCAGAGCCAGATAGACACACACACACACACACACACACACACACACACACACACACACACACACACACACACACACACACACACACACACACACACACACACACAGACACACACACACACACACACACACACACACACACACACACACACAGACACACACACACACCGACGCACACTTGAATTGAATTGGTTAAACTAATTGCTGTCCTCTTTCATATGATAAAGAAAATATTCTATTATATTCAATGAACTCTGAAGTTCTGTGACGATCGCTGGGTGCTCTGATACTGCACTCTGGTGACCGTGAGGTGATCCCTGGTTTGGATCATGGATGTGAACCAGACCAAATGGTGCAATCTGACCTGATCACGAAACAGGACAACAGCTGATATGGAGGTTTTGATGTGCATGTGTGTGTGCATGCGAAAGAGAGAGAGAGTGAGTGTTCAGTATGTGAATAAAGACAGACAGAAAAAGGAGAATGAGAGACATACAGAGACTTGTAGGAAGAGGCATGTATATAGACATAAAGAGAGACAGAGAGAAAGGCTGAGATGTACAGTAGAGAGAGGCAGCGAGGTAGAGAGGAAGACAGAGATTTTTAATTACACTTAATCTTATAGCCCTTAATCACTATACAGTCTCAACGGGCTTAACAGGCCATATATGTATGACACCCCAACCCTAGTCCCCCAGAAGGCAAAGAAAAAACCCTCATTAGCAAGCAAGACATCTTGAGGAGGAATGCCGATGGAAGATCCCTCCTTCTAGGAATGGTTAGGAGTGCAATGGGCAGTTACAGGGAGAAGTTATAGGGACAGTTATAGGGAGAAAAGCAGACTTATAGAAAAAAAGGAAAGAGTTCCGGGAATCTGGCAGGACTAATTGACTTCATCTGCTGGTCAGATTGAATCTCTCTCTCTATTTAATCATCATTGAAATATTTGACCAAACCCAAGATCTGTTGTTCTTGTCACACCAAGCGCACAAAACATGTATTTCAACATCTATGCTGCGCTCATCTGAACATGGAATTACTCCAAGACAAACACAACTTAACGTCTAAACGTCACGGAGCGCCCCCTTCCGGTGTAACGTCACAAACCTGTGGCTCTGATCAATCTACCTGGCCAGGTAGGTCACACCGTGCCAGACGGACGGCGACAGGCCTACACACGACACAGCGCGCGCGTCAGACAATTCCTACACAACATACATATCAGACATACACGTCACCCGTGACAGAATCAAGTTGATTCCTGATACACTCTCAAATATGTAGTTCCTTACAACGTGACCACAACATGTTATCATGGTGAACGAACCACGGCTACCACCAGGCGGGCCAGGCAGCATTGTTCGGCTCTAACTTTGTGTCGGCATGGCGACAGGAGGGGGACAATGTCCGCTGGGACCCCCGTGCTCTGAATGTTAAGTCCACGTGCCACGCCCTCCTCCTCCACAGCCCCGCCCTTCTCCTCCACAGCCGCGCCCATAGGTGGCCTAACGGGCCACTCCAGGGTGTCATTATTTGACATATCACCGTCATAATAATATAATAAGTTATGTTATTATTGGTAGATGTAAGGAAAATGATCATACGCTTAATGAATAGCAACAATAACAGCAATAACACTTAGAATGACCACTTAAGCGGATCATATAAGGAACATATAATTACATTATTATCTAATATTATTAAGGCAATAATTATGACGATACTGTTGCAATATATTGTGGGTTGTAATTTATAAGTGTATGATTTTATGTTTGCTTTTTTCACAGGTCTAGGTTGAAGTTTAAGAGCAATCCATAAAGTATAACAGAACTGGCCTCGGGCCGAGATTGCAAAGCATCTTTAAAAGTTCCAAGGCGCAGATCAAGTTGAGGAGACCTGATAGCGGATCGAGTTAACGAGTCTCTGCCGCACTTGAAAACGCGCACAAACCTCAGCACGTTTTGTGGAGAACAACAACAATGCCAACAATAAAGATACGAACTCATAGCAGCGTTTTAAAACCAAACTCCAGCTGAATGAGACCACTGTTGTTGAGGTTTGGTGAAGTGGGTCACGGATCAAGTTGATTCTCCGTCAGCGCAAACAAACAAAGTTCTGTAAACTCTGTACAAACTGTGCACACCAAGAACCGCACTTTCAAATCCGATTCACATAGAGTCTGAACACATTGTCCTCCGTTAAGAATAAAAGTTAGTCTTACTTCTAGAGAGTTCTTTGTTTCTTCTTGCGTGTCGGTGCGGTGCAGTGGGTTGAATAACGGGAGGTCTCTGAACGCACGCTGCCACTGCGCACCGTTTATATACAGGCCAAGCATGGAACGAACGCCAATTTTTTTAAAAGCGACACACCCCTCCCTATCTCCCTCCTTCCCTCGCAAGAACCACCCCGGCGGCCGGGGTTACTCACGCCTTTTACTGAGACTCTCTCATAAACCGACGTAAGGTTTGGGTGCGGCATGACTAACTGTTAGGCACCGCTGCATGATTGTAAGGGACAAAGACAAACGAACGTGAAAGAAGAGGAATAGAGGCGAGAGTGAGGGATGACATGTCACAATGTCTCAGCCCCGTTTTCCATGACAGGAAGGGAGTGGAAACGGATGAAGTCAGCGAACAGCAGCCAGACTTGTATCACTGTACACCCATCAGTGGGCACCCATGGCCTCCTGGAGAGCCAAGCCTACCACTGTGGCGCACGATGAATGCACAAGCACAACGAGGCTACTCGAGGCTACTATACACATCCTCCTTTTGGTTTGTAGGCCTACTGCACATCCACCTTTTGGTTAGTAACACACATCCTCTTTTTGGTTAGATGGTTACTACTGCATCTTCCTTTTGGTTAGATGGTTAGTACTACACATCTTCCTTTTGGTTAGATGGTTAGTAGTAGCCTACTACACAAGCTTTTTTTTTAGTTCGTTTACTATCCTGCGCAAAAGATTGATGAGTGATTCAAATGTATTCTTAAATCCTCCAGTGAACTTTCACTTCTCTTCATGTGATCCGGATGACTGACTATCTTTGGTTTGACTTGGTTAAACATTAAAACAACATAAAACAAAAGGTGTTTTTAACTTTATCTGCAAAGCACAAAACAAAGTTAGTCAGCAACGAACGAATGTTGAAAGCAAAATCACGATTACCTGGGAATCGTTTGCATAATTATCTCTCCTGATAGACTTTCCTATATTGCAATCCTGTCTCGCGTCACTCCAACATCTTCCCGACAGCTGTGATGAAGCGTGTGATGACATCAACTGCTGCCAACGCTGGCTGTTGCCATGCCAACCGTCCATCACTCCCACGAGCCTGTGGTTTGACGGAGACTCGTGGATGACGTCACGGCAGACGGTGAAAACGGATTATTGCCCAATAGAAACGTCTATGACGAAATACTGAAGCCTTGTTGCTGAACAGCAGACACTACACACTGCCTGCTAACGTGCTTGTGTTAATCATCAGGTAATAATATGTTATCAAGTCATCTGACCTGCAGCATACAGCGGTTTTCATGTCATAATCTTTGAGAACGTGTGGTTTAAAAGGTGCACTGGTTGTGTGATATATTTGCATCTAGCAAGTGAGGTTGCAGATTACAAACAACAGAGTAACTCCTAAATTGTATTAAGTTTGTAAACCCGTAGGTCATAGCTTACCAGTAAAGTAGTGTGTTCTGAGGGGGTTGCCACATGCCTGGCTCTGTGAGGAGCTGCTCCCCTGACCACTGTGACACCCTGAACCCTGCATGACTCAAACGCCCTGGAAGTCACTTTGGTTGCAAGTGTTGGCTAATGACTGTCCACGCAACAATGACGGTCCACAGAGCGGTAAACCTTCATGTGATTCCACTTTATTGACATAAAGATCCCGCTGTACAAACAGATGTGGCCGTCGACGAGTCACCCGATGATATCGTTGAACATCTTGCGTTTCTTGGCCTCCCCGGTCTGGAGCTCCTTCCAGCGCGGCCGGCGGCTCACGAAGTGGGAGAGGGCCAGCCTGGACCACACGTGACGGGCAAACTGGTCGCCCCTGAGCCGGGCCTCGCTCGGGGCTGGAGCCAGAGAGAGGGAGGTGGGAGGTTTATCAACAACTACAATTCACCATGAAGATATCACACTTACAGTTTTAAAAGGAAACTCCAGTGGGTGTGTTGAAGTTACACATTCCCACTGAGATGTGGAGAAGTTGTTAATAAATCGAGTTGATTCTTGTTCGGAGCTGGGGGTGGAGTTAGGGGGAAGGGGACAGAGCGAAAGAAGGGGGAGACAGAGAGAGAGAGACAGAGACAGAGACAGAGACAGAGAGAGAGAGAGAGAGAGAGAGCCGGGGGGCGGCACTAACATGGGACAAAGTTTTATAAGACAAACTATTTAAAGTTGTTTCCACACCAAACTGTTACCAGAGTTTTCTTAGCTGCGGTATCAACTCGTTAAAACACATATGCACTCTTAGACACGGTAAGATGCTTGGAATAATATTGCCCGCCAAATGGAATATATATATATATTTAAATATATCTACTAGACACAACAGAAATGATAGCTGGGATTGCAACAATAACATCTAGAAATAATATAAATATAAATAACGTATAGCGTAGTAACCACTACTTGCTTATATGTACAGAAAAGCTGGCAGCGTATGTGCTTGTAACTGTGGTTGAACACCTTACTCCAGGGATTAGATTGGTATCCAGGTCAGCTGTGTAGCTCCCCGGGACACGGTTGGGTTGTGAACGCCTGCGGTAACGGCAGTGAAGCCTGAGGTTTGTATCAAGTGTACGACTACATCTGAAGGACGCCTCATCACGCCGCTAACAGCAGTGCAGTGGCAGCACACTCACGGACCGCTGACCCAGAACCAGAACCCCGTGGGACACATAGTTATGGATTCATCCTGGTCCAAAGCTCCACTTAGACGTTTTAAAACCACCGGATCAGCGTGAGGAGAAATATGTAAATATGGACACAAATTGCCCTCTGTGGGTTCATTGTTACTCGCAGCATTGGATTCCCAGGGGAAGTCAATCAAACATTCTGGCTACAGCCAAAACTGATTGTAGTGAGACAGGGAAAGGCTGAACAGTAATATAGCCCCGCTCAAACCAACAACAAAAAAAGAGTCTACCAGATGTCATACAGCCGTTTATGGAGGGCGGAGGCTAACTCAAACAGGGAGTTTGATAACCTTCGTCATCACGCTGAGCCGCTGGTACCACTGATGTACGGCTAATGTTGTACAGTAGAAGGGGCGCGGCGCATTACCCAGCTCCGCGGCGATGCTCTCCCGCTGGCTGACCGAGGTGCAGCTCCACACTGCCTCCAGCAGGCGACTCCCCGTCCTGGAGCAGGCCACCTCCACGTACTGGCCCTGGGGGACCAGCACACCACACACACCTCAGAGCGCGGAGTGGGCCGGAATGTTCTGTCCGAGCCCGGCCCGCGTCCGACAGAGCGGTCACCGAGCCCGACAGGCATCAAGCTTTTTATGTCCGAAACCCGACACTGTTAAAGTCTATTTTTTATTTTACGTCTGTGTTTATGAAAGCCTGCTTTTTATTAAGAAACTGCAAGGCATTTGGAAATGTCAACAAACAGATGAGCACAACATGGGCGGGTTAACGCGCGGGTCAATAAAAACATTCAATTTGAGCAGATGTGACCGAGCCCGACCAGAACCCGCGCATAATTTCTAAATATTTGTCCGAACCCGACCCGGCCCGTCGGGTCCCTTCGGGTTCGGGTCGGGTATCCACCCTCTAATACACATCACCATATCAAATCACAATTACTGCCACTGTTCTTGTGGAGGTTTTGGTCATGGTGGACCTCATATATGTAACTATAGGTGGGCATGGCATGTGATGAAGGACATGCACACCTAGGCGGGCGTGGCTGATGATTTATGTATTGTAAACGTAGATGGGCGTGGCTGATAATAAAGCACATGAAGAGGTGGGCGAGTGCGGCTGGTCTCGTACCTCCAGCCTGCGTAGGATCTTGCCCCGCCCTTTGTCGCTGGACACGGTGAGCAGCGCCTGCATGACGTGGCTGCCGGCCGGGTGCGTGGCCAGGGCCGTGAGGTCGGCCGGGGTCAGGGTCCGCAGGCTGCTCATCAGCAGGGAGCGGTCCTGGAAGCGGGCCAGCGCCTGCACCAGCCGGGAGCCGTGGTAGCAGACGGAGGACAGAGGGACCTAGTGGGAAGACACACACACACACAAGATACAGGTCAGCCCAGAGTTCTGGGAAGACAGCGGTAGGGAAGATGGGAATAAAGAACCAATGTGAGAGAGAGAGAGAGACGTTACTTTATTCATCCCACAAAGGAAATTAAGTTGCAGCAACAGCAGCACAAATCAGTACAGATAATGGAGGGGAATGAAAAAAGGGGATACATGATCAAATAAAAACAGATCATGAAATAAAAAGACATGAAGAAGTGTAAAACAATCTAATCGTCCCCATCAAATGTAAGCAACGCACAATAAAAGGGCTGATGCCTAGAGATAAGATTTGATATGATTTTGATAAGATAAGGAGTGAGGGAGCGGACCGCTACAGCGTCAATACCTCTGTCTTTACGTCGCCCTCTGCCGTCTCTGAGGGGTAGTACACCTCGTAGGTGAGCAGCGAGAGGAAGAGGGGGAGGCAGCAGGCCTGTCTGGAGGCGGGGTCCTCACAGTGGAACGCCTGTTGGGAAGACAAGGACAACCACCAAACACATCACAACCACACGCTGCTTGACTCTGGTCACTCGCTTCTTGCCTCATGACAAGATTGATCAGGCAAAAGCTTGAAACCCAAAAAGGCGAAACTTTATTGACACACACTTACACTGAGGAGGTGCTGCATCAACTCTCCTTGCTTCTGCCCGCTCGCGGCACAGCTCTCGGCCAATTGGACGATCACGCCCATGTGACCCATTGCCAAAATGGCCTCCAGGCCCTCGTTGAGCTCGTCAAACACCTTTAAGAACTGCAGAAGAAGAAGCATTGAAGGCATGACTTACAATGGTGGTCCTACAAGCTCAATGAGTACAGCAAGGCATTAACACTGCCATGGTGTGGGGTTTGAATCCCAACTGGGGCCAACCATGCCAAGAGTGTATGCACTCGTGGTATTGGAGGGCCACACGGCATGTTATGACATCATGGTGCCTACCACTTTGTGATTGGCCGAGGTGGCCACCAGCCTCTGGACGGGGAAGTTGGCGATCTTGTGGAGGGCCAGGTCCACCAGGTGGCCTCGGAGGTGCTCCCGGTACAGCAGCCGCAGCAGGGGCTTGGAGGAGAGCTGGAAGACCACCTCCAGGAGGCGGCTGGACGCCTGGTCCTTCAGGAAGACCAGCAGAGGGCTGGGGGACAGAGGAGGAGGAGCAGCAGGAGCAGCAGGAGGAGGAGGAACACAGAAAAGACCCCAGAGTTTAATTCCAGGGGGAGACGGAAGTTGAAGAAGCTAAAATAATGAAGATGCCAGTGCAGACATAGTTACGATACAAAATAAAAACTGTAGGAACAAAAGGTTGTGAGCCTGGTTCTCACCTGGTTCCTGGGGCAGCACTGCGGGAGCCCAGGTACTCTGTGATGCCAGCCAGGAGCTTCTTGCAGAGCTTGGGTCGTTTCCTGTGAGCCACGGTCAACATGACCTGGAACACCACGCTGGCCACCGTGTCCACCACACTCACTGCAGACAGACAGGGGGACAGGACAGACTGAGGACGCGTCTTCAGGCGGAATCAGATACATCGCTGTCATGATGTCATCGATAGTAGATGACATCATGACAGAACTTACAATCTGCCACTTTTCCATCATCTAGTGATTCTACACACTACACCCCCGATGTTCTCTTCATCATCATCATCATCATCATCCAGGGGCCTCATGTACGAACGTTGCGTACGCACAAAAAAATGGTGTACGTTCATTCTCACGGCAAAGTGCAGATGTATCAAGACTGAAATGGCCGTATAAATTTGCGTGCCTCACGTCAACTCTTGAGCTGGCGTACGCACATTTCTACAACAGTTGACCCTTTGGCGACACTTAGAGGTGATCAAAGCATCATGTTTAATTTGTCAGAGCAATGAAATTCTTATTACATGGCAGACAACCTCTACGCAGTAGATGGACATAAGAGATAAGAAATAAAAATATTTAAATGCTGGGAAACTGTCATAATAAAGGAATGTGTGAAATAGTAGTTGATTGAGTGATGTGCACATTCGAGACACGTGAACAATTAACACCGATGAACAATCAACACCGACAAGTCTGCAATAACATGACTGGGTATAAAAGCACACCCAAAAATTAGGCGAGAGCGTGTCTTTCGAAACAGAAACAATCCTCTTGAAATTGTCGACAATTGGCTCATCAGCCGCTTTCGATTCCCTCGGGCAATCCTGCTTGAGTTATGTGCAGAGCTGCGGCCGGAGCCATGCCCTGCCGGTCCACGTACAGGTACTTAGTACCTTGGGGTTCCTGGCAACCGGGGCGTTTCAAAGAGAGTTGGCCGACCGGTCGGGTATATGCCAGTCGACCCTGAGCCGGGCCATGCCAGCCGTGTGGGCCGGACTCATCCGTCTGTCAGCCAGGTATATAACATTCCCATACAATGCAGCTGAACAGGTCAACATTAAAGCGCAATTTGCAGCGAGAGCCGGTTTTCCTAATATAATCGGAGCTGTCGACTGCACTCACATTGCCATAAAAGCGCCATCACATGACGAATTTGTATATGTGAACAGGAAACATTTCCATTCAATAAATGTAGGCTACAAATTATATGTGATCCGCAATTGTTATTAACCAACATTGTGGCGAGGTGGCCTGGTTCAACGCACGACTCATATATTCTGAGTAACAGCATAGTTGGGAACAGACTGCAGGCTGGCATTGTGCGCGATGGGTGGCTTCTTGGTGAGTAATTGTATTATTTTAATTGTCCTAATATTAATCCCCGTGATGCGCATTGAGTGTACGTCCCCAAATACTATCCTGTCTTCACAGCATCATTACTTGTTTGTGTGATTGATTCGCTGGTTAAGCAACAGCTTCGGATCTTTCGTACAAGCCCCTGTCTCTGTGTGCAAAGTACTCATGTTAATAAACCCGTGCGTAAAGTGTGAAATGTCATTATCAGCCTCACCTTTGCCCCGGCGCCCTTCGGCATTAATTTATAACAATAGTGTGTGATCCATGTAAGTGGTGTATAAAACTAAGAAATGGGAACAACAAATCCAGTTTACTTATACTGCCTGCTTTCAATTAACCCCAGGCAACCGTGGCTACCCACTGAGGAAGTGACCCCTCTGACCAACCCTCAGACTGACCGAGAGCGGAGGTACAATGACCTCCATACCCGCACTCGATCAGTCGTTGAGAGGGCAATAGGTCTCCTGAAGGGACGGTGGGCAGCAGTCCTCCTTTTCACTTCCATTTTTATATCTGACCACTTCTTTTTAAGTTCAGCGTGTGTGCGGCTCTCTGAACCCACAGCGTTGACCGCCTCACACACGCTGTCCCACTCACTCCTCTTCCGCTTGCTGTTAATCCCGGAGGACAAACTGCCAAATAAAACCACCCTCCGAGCCTCCACCTCAGTCAGGAGAGTCTCCAGTTCGCACTCGGTAAATTTTCACTTTTTAGATGTGCTCATTCTCTTTCTATGATCGTTCAGAGGGGAATCCCTGATGCAGGGCTCATTTAAATATGATTAACATAATTGAATAGGGGCGTGGACAGGGAGAAGTCTGATACTCGTGCACGTGCGCTCAATTCGGTATGTACAAAGGAAATGTGCTTGGGTTCAGGCGTACGCTCAGATTAATACATCTGAATTTTTTTGTGCGTGCGGCGGTTTCTGGCTTTGTGCGTACGCCATGTTTCAGTAGAAAATCCACGCAATTGTTAGTACATGAGGCCCCTGCTCCTCCTCCACCGCTCTACGAGAAGCGATGTGACCAATCAGAACTCACCGTTGACGTTGGTCATCAGGGACTGGCTCAGACTTCTGAACTCGTACCAGAACGACGGCGGAGCCTCAAAGTCTGACAGCTGTGGTGCGACGGGCTTCGTCTTGGTGCCTGCGAGACGGACGAAGGCAGAGAAGACAAACTGTAATACAAAACCAACAGGAGGAGGGTGTTGTGTTGGAAGCTCAGAATGCTCCTGCCCTGCAGTCCTACCGTCAGCCTCCACAACACGTGGAGCTGAGCTGCTGCAAACTCAAACCACATACCGCCCTTGATTGTCATTGTATTTGTCATTATATTTTAACATTTTATTTTAACATTTGTTTGGTTACTGTTAAATCTGTAATGGCAATTATCTTGGCCTCACGCCACAAACCCAGCAGGGCATTGAACCGGCAACCCCAGGATTGCAGGTAAAGTCCTCAATAAGCCAAACGGCCGTGGCCATTCGGGCCTGTGATAACAGGGTTTTCAGTCATGGGGACGCCGGTCAGTCTGTCAGTACGTTTACATGCAGCAAGAAATTCGAATTTCTGATCAGATCAGATAATGACATGCGTAAGACCGGATCACTTGTCCGAGTATACACGCCGTTCAGAGAATCGGATTAACAGCCGGAGCATGGCTGACTCCGGACGCTATGTGGCGCTCTGCGTGTGCGCAGAATGGCGATGCGCATGCGCAGAATGCAAAATCCGATTCAGATCCGATTGCTGAGTATACATGCAGTTAAAAGTCCGACTATGAACGAATTATCCAGGTGTTGTTATCCGATTTTGAGATGTCCGAAGTAGGTCGGATTAAGGTGTTTACATGCACTTAAAAAGTCAGAACGATGTCTTATACGATTAGAAATTCAAATTTCTTGCTGCATGTAAACGTACTGTGTGTCTCATCTCCTTGTCTGGTTCACGGCACCAAGGGAGTGGTCGCTCTCCACACCACTATATAGTGGGGACTTGAACCGGCAACCCCAGGATCGGAAGACAAACGCTCTGGAACTTAGGCCCACGGCTGCAGCCACTCTAGACTGCATTTGTACGTATACATATGACTGTAGATTTACCCCCCCCCCCCCCCCCCCCGCGCGCGCGGTGTGTACCTGGCCGTGTGTCGCTGCGGGGCGGGGCCACGCAGCCTGCCAGCACGTGCAGCAGCGTTCGGACGGCGTGCGAACCGTAGGTGTGTTGGATGAACTCCACAGGATCCTGTCTGACGGCGGCGCTGAGCAGCAGCACCTGGGTCTCCAGGGCGCTGGCCTCGCTCTCCTCTGGAGAGTCTGGAGAACAGGCGCGGGAAGATGATGTCACAGGGATGTGATTCATTTGTGTTTACTCAAAAAGCACAATGACATTGAACACATTGTTGGTCATGAAGGAGCAGGTACTCGGCCAGGGCATCTCGCTCAGGGATACCCACAGGTCGACTGGGACATTGGGAATCAAACCAAGAACCTTTTGGAGTCAACCGACTTAGCGTGCCGTCGCTATGAGACTATCCTGCACAGATAGAACCTATGATGGGACAGTTGCACCATTCTCCATAAGCCTCTCAACAGAGAAAGAGTCGGCTTTTTTAACACCTCAGATCAAAACTCTGCCTCCTGACCAAAAGGTTATGGGTTCGAACCCCGACCTGCTCATTAAGGAGACACGTCTTAATTTATTGTCAGTCAATTTGGATAAACGCACCTAATAAATTCAAACATCCAGCATCACATCACGGAAGGGATGTAACCTCACCTGTCCAGCGACACATCTGTCTTAGTGCACTCTCCACCACATGACCCCCACAGCGGTCACATGACACTGCCTTGAACTCTTCCGACTCCTCCTTCTCCCCTTTCCCCGCCCCCAGCTCAGCTAGCACCGCGCCCACCTGGTCCAGGCTGGCCAATGGCATAAGCTGCTGCAGTGTGACACTTCCTGTCTTGTCCATGGCCACCAGCTTAGCCTTGCCCTTCACTTCCGCCAGTACATTCTCCACGAACATCACTGTGGGTGAGACAAGGTACACATATGAAGTATGATGTGTGTATAATGTGTGTGCTCCTATGTACCATGGGTCAAATGCAGAGAAAAAAAATCTTGTTCCCATAAGTAAAAATACTGAGTGACCAATAAAGACCGAAAGGTCCTAATTCTGCTCATCAGAGTGGATATGTTGTTTAATGTTTACCATCATAAATATTACAACACATTAAATATCTTTTGAGGCACAAATGTGATAGGTATGTCTTTTAAGCAAGCTACTATTACTCTACAACAAATATATAAAAATGATTAAAATGTGTTATTCTCTTTGCTTAACACCATTATTCTGCTGCTGTTATGTTTGAATGTTGCCCTCTGTGATTATTAACGTTATTATTGTGTCTAAAATCTAGTCAATACTATCTCACTGAAAAGAAACGATATTTGAAAGAAAGTTCCATACATACTCAGTGTGTATGGAACACTGAGTATGTATGCAACACGTTTCAGGACAAGTTAACAGTAAGCACATCAACTGATTCATAGACACTGATATCAGTCTAGGTACATCGAATTTACAGAGATCAATACGATTGACTTAACAACCAACTGTTAATCCAGGCCAAACCCACATACTGAGCAGTGATTCTCAAAGTTCCCGGTCACCTCTTTCCTCGTCGTCCTCAAAGCCCTGGCCGAGTCTGTCTCCGACCCGTCGGAAGTAGCCCACACTCAGGGCATCCAGCCCCTTCCACGCTGCGCCACGGCGCGGGATCTCCTCCTCAGAGCCTCCTCCGTGCTCCTCTCTTCTCTTCTTCTGTTCGTCTCCACCACGTCCATCTTCACCGTGATGTGTTCTCTTTTTGCCTCCCTTCTCCCTCGGCTTCTTGTCTTCCTTCTGCAGCATCTTGAGTCTTTCGTTAAACTGTTGTCATGAGAACCTCCTGGAGGGATTTATCTTAAACGATAATTCTAGAGTTAGTAAACAAGGATTAGCAGACCAGTGTACAGTACAACATCACGTAGTAGGTGGTGATTTCCACGGAAGTGCATGACATAACGATGCGGAGACGAACCTTTAACTAACGTCCAGAAGAGACCCCTAGTCGACGTATAAAGTCAAAAGTCTAGAAAAATGTAGTAAAACAAACCAGCGTAACTCCACAAAACAAGCACAACTCACGTGGGAAATCGGAGCACAGGGTTCTGCCGTCGCAGGGTGATGACGTATGCGGGGAAAACGTCATATCAAACGCATCTGAAAGTAACGTGAATAATGAGATAATAACGTTATAATAGTAATAATGACAACAACAACAATAATGATAATAATAATAATAATAATAATAATAATAATAATAGTAATAATAATAATAATAATAATATGTAAAATATATGTGATGTAACATATACAGTACATTGGACGTTTATGGTAAATGTATTCCTTATCTGAAAATAATAACTCAACTTGACAGTTTTTTCTGCTTAGTACCACAAATTAGCTTTTTTATTTGCATTTCCAAATAAATATCAAATGTTTTACTTCAGTACTGTTGTTTGTTTCAGATTTGCTACGGTACAAAATATGCAAACTGAATAAAAATAACACTGCCTCTTTGGGGAAGTCATATCCTGGGACAGTCACATGGCTGTGACATCACAACCACGCCAACATGTTTAGTATGTCACTTAATGAGAGTCAAACACAAAGTCGTTAAAGAAAGCTTTTCGGACATGGGTTCGTATTGGTTAAAATGTGAATTTGTGTTGAAAGGAAAGCTTCAACAAAACACTATAATACATTTTTAAACTACCAAAGACGAAATTTTACTGCGGTTCAATTTCACTGAAAGGGTAACCTAACCTGGCCACCAGAGGGCAGTCTTGCGTCAATACTCTCAATTCCGAGTTTGGAACGTGGTCAAGTTCATACTTTTACTGACTTGTGCTGATGAAATGTTTCCCAACATGATTTAGTGCTGAATTCTAATCACGTTTTCCGAACTCCAAGGTGTGGATCGGGACAAAGCCCTGGCCATGTGAAATTCTAAGCAACTCTCCTGAAAGAACCCGTCCAACACACGTCCACAGACGTCCGTCCTTACTTTGCATTTGTGTAGTGGAAATGATTATTTCTCCTCTTATTGCTTTCCCTTTCTGTATGAAAGGTAATGAAGACTAGAGTGAATAATATTATTTTGAATTTATGTTAAAATAATTGGGCATATAGGAATATATATATATATATATATATATATATATATATATATATTCCTATATGCCCAATTATTATATATAAATATAATACAGGAAGGTAGGCCTAAAAATAAATGACAGTGATTGTAAAGCACGACAGATATTGTGTTCTTCACATGTTCATTTCAATTCTAATATCAATGCAAGTCCTCATTCGCTGCACGCGCCCACGCACACACGCGCACACACCTGGCGTCGAGGCCGACCTTTGACCCTCTATTAATCCGCATTAGCCCAACATTCATGGAAATGACTGCGGGGGCGTTCGCACCGTGATCGCTTTAACCCGCCCCTCCCCTCCGTGGTCGACAGGATAAACAATCAACCAATCAACCAATCACAGCCGCCGCCTGCTTTCCCGTCAGCAGGCTTCGCAGTGTCCGCGCGCTAAACGTCTGCGTCGTGACAGCGGTGACAGAGAGACAGCGAGTGACAGCGGGTCTGGCCGAGGCTACTTTATGGATTGGTTGCAGTTATTTCTCACTGAATATATGAATGTTTATGTGTGTTGTCCTCTGGAGATACGGAGCAGGTGATGGCGGTGACCTTGTTACCAGAGGTAACAACTAAAACAAATCACCCAGAATCCTTAGGGGGGGAATAGAATCGACATCTTGGTTCAACATCAATGAATCGTAGGAAGCAAGGCCGTCACACACACACACACACACACACACACACACACACACACACATACACACGCACGCATAAACACCTACACACGTACTGACACACCCGTGCACACACACATACATACACACACGCACCCACACCCACACACACACACACACACACACACACATGACCCTCACCACCCTGCAAAGCATTTACAATATTACCTCAAACATAGACATATAGCACACACACACACTTGCTGGGGAGTTCATTAGCAATGCACAGTGATCTCTGAAACAGACCTTTATAGAAATACCTTTCTAGCCAACACATGGACTATTTCTGGCATACAGTGATTTTTCCCCCCTCCTCTTTAATTACTCCTGTATCTCATTGAGATTCAGAAGATATTCAGTGGCTTGGTATAATTCACTCTTTCTAGTCATCTGAATCTTCCAGGAATTGTTTCACATGTCACACACAAAGCCAGCCGCCATCTTGCTGCTGCTTCACCATCATAATAATATTCATAATAAGTATAATAACAACGGGCTTTGTGGTTATTCTACGATATTTGGTCAACAAGTACCAAGCTGCTGGTCCTTCATTTCTCTTATGGAGCTACAGATTAAGGTAACCTCCTCCTGTAGCCGAGGAGTGAGTGAGAGAGAGAGAAGAGAGAAGAGAGAAGAGAGGGGTTTCTCACAGACGGGGAGATGGCTGAGGTACACAAAGGGTTCTGCCTGGGCTTTCCTGGGCTCATTGATCAGCGCCGTGGACAAGCAGTCACGCCATCCGGCCAGACTGTGGCCAGCCTGACCGCACACGCCAGTGATGAGCTGGTGTGTCACCTTTCGTTGTGTTGCGTTGTGTGTGTGTGTGTGTCTGTATCGGGGAGGACAGTGAGGGGAGAGAGAGAGAGAGAGAGAGGGAGGGCAAACACTCGAACACCAGCCTCCTCTCTCTGAAATATAAAAACAAATACAGGACAATGGGGATGCCGAAGGACGCCGGGACTCCCCGTCTCCGTGACAACGGTCTCTAGGCAACCGGCGTTCCTCAAAGCGTTCATCTAACCCCATCTCTCACTCGCGTCCCCCCCCCTCTCTCTCTCACGCTTCCCCCTCACTCCGTCTCCTCATATCGCGTCAGCCTTTGCTTTTCCCACCTCAAGTGTGTGGCCGCGTGTTCCCACCTGTAATGATGGACCCCCGGGGCTCCTGGGCTCCGGGGCTCCGGGGCCGCCAGCCAGCCGCCGTCACCACCAGAGCAGTAAACACTTTGGAGAAACACACGGTCAGGACAGCCTGACAACGTCCTCTCAGCACCACGGTCAAGCATGTCAACTTATCCGCTGCTCAGTCATTTCGCAGAGGCTTTGATCAGAACCGGCGTACGCAGGGAATCCAGTGTCATTAGGGTGCAGTTTAGTGAGGGCCATCAGGCTTCAGCTGGGATAGAGCACCCATAGCGACCAGACCGCCGAGCACCCTAGCGACCGGGCTGCTAAGCCCCCTATGGTAAGAGGTAAGTGTTTATCGTAACCTTTATCACGCAGGCTGAGAGGGCTTCACGCACCCAGACTGGAGCAGCACAGACCCTACCCCTAAGCCCTTATAAGGGCATGGTCAGAGCCCATTAGGAAGAGGAACAAAGCTTGGGATGGAACCCGAGGCCTCGCGCCCTGCAGCCGCGGCTCACAGCTCAGAGCAGCCGCAGCATGGTGCACACGTAGTGGCATTAAAACACAGAGGCAGAAACTTGAATATTGTTTATTTCTCCTTGTGGATCGTCTGTTTATATAGGTTCATTTGTTGTTGGTACAGAATTTTTTTTTTTAACACTTTCCTTAAACCAAAGTTAAAAAAAAAAAAAAAATCAATATGCAAACACAATTTATCCTCCAGCGCAATCAAGCGAAAACTTGTCCTCTCCTGATAACCCTGTCACAAGATAAAGTAACACGTTGCACGTCCGTGAACTCAGAAAGTCATGCCCGCCGGGGGGAAAACACGTTTATTTCCCCTGGGAGAGACCAGAGTGCCCAGTCAAAGGGGGCGGATGCACACGCATTCAGACGTGAGCTTCCAGAATGTTCTGAAGCCTTTGTTAACGTACTGGACTGGTACCGGACCGGCTGAGCTCGGCCTCGCAGAAGTGACGTCCCTGACAAACTAACAGAACCAAACAAACCAATGGGAATAAGACGAACGAGAAACAGCCACAGGTAGTTAAGGTTTTCGTTTTGTTGTGTTATTATTGTCTTGTAACGTATTGTCCAGTTCTCAGTCCGTGGTGTTGACCTCTTGGCGTTCGGCTTTTCTTTTTAATTCTTTATTTACATTTTTTGAAACCTCTCTCAAGCCGTCGTCTCTCACTTAAAGGGATCTTCTTGTGATTGGTGGCCCACAAACGGGCCCTCGAACCCTCGCTCCGGCACCCGCGCTCAGGTACCAGCTGAGGGTGCTG
>JAXIVH010000040.1:900213-917824 GCA_036785325.1 Urophycis tenuis | reverse complement strand
CACATGCATGAGCACAGACACACACACACACACACACACATGAGCACAGACACACACACACACACATGAGCACAGACACACACACACACACACGAGCACAGACACACACACACATGAGCACACACACACACACACACACGAGCACAGACACACACCACACACACATGAGCACAGACACACACACACACATGAGCACAGACACACACACACACACACGAGCACAGACACACACACACACACGAGCACAGACACGCACACATGAGCACAGACAGACAGACACACACACACACACACACACATGAGCACAGACACACACAAGCAAAGACACACACACACAAACGAGCAAAAGACACACACACACACACACACACGAGCACAGACACACACACACACAGACACACACAGGACACACACACAGACACACGTGAACACACACACACCCACAAACACAAGCACACAGGGGAGAGGTTGGTACCCACGAGGCTCACCCTGCATGGACCATATGTTGTTGTTGTGTTGTTGTTGTGAGTGAGTGAGCGGCTGTAATCGAGGATAAATATTGGAGCAGGCATTTTATCACCCTGTACCTCTGTGTGGTCCCCATATGTGGGGCAAAGGGTGGGTGTGTGTGTGTGTGAGGTCTCTGGTTTAACGTTCTAATTTTAACAACATGTGCACCTTTACAAGTGTGTGTGTGTGTGTGTGTGTGTGTGTGTGTGTGTGTGTGTGTGTGTGTGTGTGTGTGTGTGTGTGTGTGTGTGTGTGTGTGTGTGTGTGTGCATGCGTTTGGTCTCTGGTTTACCATCGTCATATTAACGACGTGTTTGCCTTCAAACGTGTGTGTGTGTGTGTGTGTGTGTGTGTGTGTGTGTGTGTGTGTGCGTGTGTGTGCGTGTGTGTGTTCATGTGATGGGTAAACGAGTGTGAGTGCATGTGTGTGCCCAACCATGTGTTTCTTGGCCTTTATTTAAAGGGAGTGGGTGATAAAAAACAGGAGGAGGAGGAGGAGGACAGAAGGTAGATCTGGCTCCAGATATAAAGGACAGCAGAGGAGAGGGGAAGGAGAGGAGAGGGGGACGAAGAGGAGAGGGAGATGAGAGGGAGAGGAGAGCTGAGGGAAGCATGGGACATGATGATGAAAGCATGGAACACAGAACAGAACGCTGAAGAGGCAGGGGGGCGGGACTCCAGACGGGGGGGGGGGCTGGCAGTGTATTGGTCATCAGGGGAACAGTAAAGTGTGTTGTGGTCAGGGGGCTTTACTGTCCAGTGATGGATGGGGGACGTCAGAATGCATTATCGGAGAAAGTAGGTCAGAAACACCCCAGCGCTGACCCTCCCGGCTACTGAAAGGGTCCCCACCAGGACAGCAGGTGTGTGGCTGAAGAAGTGTGAGCACTCGGACTGTGGAGTGTGGATACTTTTATGTCACACACAACAACAGCGAGTTATCTGGTGTCCGTAAGGTTAGACTAAAGTTGTGTTGACCAATTTGAGTGTTCTGTGTGTGTGTGTGTGTGTGTGTGTGTTACAGCTTGAGTACCTGCAGGTCGACCAGAGAAGACCCTTATCAATATTCATGGGGCAATTAATCGACCTACCCTAGCAGCGCTGCGCCGCCAACATGGACACAAGCAGTGTGACTGCCCACAGCCTCTCTCCCTGTCTCTCCCCCCCCCACCATCTCTCTTTACCTCTCACACTCAAGTAAAGCAATAAAGCGACCCCAGCCGGGTGCATTTACTCTAATTGAAAGAGCCTTATCAATTATCCATGGCCTTCACTGCCACAGGAGCCGCCGGGGAGCAGGCGGGAGATCCCCTAACAGGAGGTGTCACGGGTTAATCTGGCTCGTGAGGAACTAGGGCAAACGGCACGGCCCACCGCGGTGCGCAAAACTACGAGCGCTGCTGGGTTTTGCTCTTCCGCTGTTCCAGCCTCGTTATTGTGGCTTCAGGAAGCGAGGCAGCCTTGTTAGAGAGGGAAGACCACCAGAACACGATGTGGTCTGCCTCAAGTCTACATTGAACAGAACTACTGGTATGCGATGCAGTTTGCCCTCCACAACAAAACAAAAACATAGGCGTACAGAGAGATGTAGGCGATATGCATTTTTTCTTGGAACATCTACTACATTAAAGAGCTTTATCAGAACCAATGAGAGGCAATGATCCAGCAGAGTAAAGGGGGTGAAACTCTACAGGGAATTCCCGTGCACACATCAAACACGAGGGTCTGTTTTAGTAGGATGTGTCCGCGGAACGCTGTCCACTTATCCAAATGAGAGTTTAGACACAACATGCACGGAGGGGATGGTTGAAGGAGGAGGTCCACCTACCTGGTCCGTCATGGTTCTCAGTTGTTCGCTTTACAAAACCAGTGCGCCCACAAACGCTCTTTTCATGTCATCTGAGCTCGTCGTGGTGCGCTGTTCCCCCCCAGTGTAGATTCCACAAGTCAGCGGACAAAAGGAACACACCGAATACAAAAAGGCATAGTGTGTGTGTGTGTGTGTGTGTGTGCGCGCGCGTAAGTGTTTCAGTTGCTCGGGCGCGTAAATCCCTCTGTGCCCTGAGAGCGTCGCGGAAATAGGTGGGCTCCGCTCCACCTGCGTCTCGTTATTCGGAGAGCAGGAGTAGAAAACGCGTGTCAGAAAGATCACCACCAACACACCCCTTCGCGCGTCAGCCGCCGTGGTCACCACTACGCCCAGATAGTACCGCGCGTCCTTCCTGCAAAGACCC
Source organism: Urophycis tenuis (assembly GCA_036785325.1). Classification (NCBI taxonomy): domain Eukaryota; kingdom Metazoa; phylum Chordata; class Actinopteri; order Gadiformes; family Phycidae; genus Urophycis; species Urophycis tenuis. Next base: position 915,080 of record JAXIVH010000040.1, on the reverse strand, counting down.
CCGGTGTCCCCTCTCCACGCTCCACTCTGGTGCACCTCTTTCTCCAAACGACTCGCTGTGAATCTCGCTGAAGGTGCTCATCGGGGGCGCGTCCTTGACGAGACCAAGATTCTGCCGCTTGTCAGATGGCGCCTGAGGCTATGGGTTAAGTCTGATCCCGGCTGTACACGCCGCTTGAAGCAGACACTCACACAGACCCCCCCCCCCCCCCCCCCCCCCCCCACACACACACACACACACACACACACACACACACACACACACACACACACACGCACACGCACGCACACACAGACACACCTCCCCGAGTAGTGTAGTCACACGCCCAATTTCCTTGGATTCCGTCAGCTTTTTTAAAACGGATGTGTTTTGCCGGTGCATTTGGTTTAGCGATGAAAGAGATGCTGTCGCTGCTTGGCGTGAATGGTCGCTAGAGGGCGACAAAGTAGTGAACGTTGGAATGGTCCCACTTGGTTCGTGTTGCACACTGTGGTCGCGGAGGTGGAGTAGCTGGGTGGTGGTGATACAAATACATACCACGATATCCGCCGTCGATAAAGCTTAATATTGAGTTTGTGTGGAAAATGGTGTGAAAATTGTGTAACAGCTAGAGTAAGGAAGAGCCAGTGTATTAAAAGAACCAAACATTAGATCATCTACAGACAAGGAAAAATAAATGTTTTTATTGTGGCAGATGAGGCCCTACATGGGGCGAGCCCAGCCGTACAAGGTAAGTCCTCTACACAGATGGAGGGGGATTAATACAGCCCAAACAGGCTTTAAAAGGTCATGGTCTGTTAATCCAGACTCTCAGAAACATGAGCATAATAACAACAGCAATGATATCACGCTCGACGCTAACAAACAACAACAACAGCGCTCCAGAGCGCCGAGCCAATAAGCCGTTTATCTGCCCCACTCCAGGTAGGTCACAGCTATCTGCCCCACTCCAGGTAGGTCACAGCTATCTGCCCCACTCCAGGTAGGTCACAGCTATCTGCCCCACTCCAGGTAGGTCACAGCTATCTGCCCCACTCCAGGTAGGTCACAGCTATCTGCCCCACTCCAGGTAGGTCACAGCTATCTGCCCCACTCCAGGTAGGTCACAGCTATCTGCCCCACTCCAGGTAGGTCACAGCTATCTGCCCCACTCCAGGTAGGTCACAGCTATCTGCCCCACTCCAGGTAGGTCACAGCTATCTGCCCCACTCCAGGTAGGTCACAGCTATCTGCCCCACTCCAGGTAGGTCACAGCTATCTGCCCCACTCCAGGTAGGTCACAGCATCACCAGCGTGTCCCCAGCAGGCCCTCCAGCACCCTGCTGCTGGGGACTCAGCATGAGCACAGCATCGCCCGCCTGCACACCACCGCCTCCCCCAGACCTCCCCCCAGCCCGGCCTCCCCCCAGACCTCCCCCAGCCCAGCCTCCCCCAGACCTCCCCCAGGCCTCCCCCCAGCCCGGCCTCCCCCCAGACCTCCCCCCAGCCCGGCCTCCCCCCAGACCTCCCCCAGCCTCCCCCCGGCCGGCCCCCCCCCCCCCCAGACCTCCCCCGGCCTCCCCCAGACTCCCCCCAGCCCGGCCCTCCCCCTCCTCTGGCTCTACCTGCTAATCTGCACACGTAATTAACATTCGCCGGGAGGGGAGGGGGGGGCGGGCGGGCAGCGGTGAACTAAAAGCAGCCGAGAGCGGATAAAGGCTCTCATTAACAGCGAAGCCAATCGCCCCGCCTGCCTGTAATCACAGACACCCCCCCCCCGCCCCAGCCAATCACCCCCCAGTCAATCACCCCGACCCGTCCCGTGATGGAAGCCCAGCACTGTCGCCGTGGTAACCAGGGTCAAGAGCACGGGGGTCAAGCCCCCTGAGTTATGAAGGCCAGGGGTCCGCGCGTTTGACATGTTGCAGGACCCCGCCCCCCCCATTGACCGCCAACCACTGTGCGCTGACGTAGCACGTGGTCGTCATGGCGAGCCCCACGAGTCAGTGACCCCCACCTTCACCTGGGCCGGCCGCTCCCTGTTCCTGTTAGCTTAGCCCGTGTAGCGTGCCGTGGACTTTTGTTTCTGATTAGCGTAGCGGTTGAGATTAGCATGTGAGAGCATCACATCAAATCGGGAGCAATCCCCCGCTGCACTCAACCACAGCCACACACAAACACACTGGGGTTAAAGGATGACTGTGTGTGTGTGTGTGTGTGTGTGTGTGCAATATTATGAGATTATCATAGTAATTCAGATACAGGCACACACACACACACACACTTGCCCAACACGTTCCCTCCCGTCATGGGGCTGAGTGTGAGTGTGCACGTGTTCGCTAAATACCTTCAAATCTCTCAAAGTAATGAACTGATAAATGAGCACATTACAGCCCGGCGTAGTGAGTGGCCCAGGGGCCCACACACACACACACACACACACACAGACACACACAGACACACACACACACACACACACACACACACACACACACACACACACACACACACACACTGAAGTCACCGCCCCCCTCCCCCAGGGACCCTCAGAGATCAGGGTGTCATTGATGTAGACCTTCTGTCATTCTGCTGGACGCCCGTCATAACTCAAGGCGTGTCCACTCCAAGGTTACACGCAGGAACAACAACCAAAATGACCCTGGCTTTTTTTTTTTTTTTTTTTTTCCAATCACACGGCTGTAATCACATGGTGGGAGAGACAGCTGATGGTGACCCCTGACCTCTGGGATTGCCCGGAAATACACTTGGGAGGTAAACACCCATGGCCATCCACGCTGCCGAGCAAAGTGAGTGCCAGTGTTTGCCGTCGGTCGGGGAGGGGGGCTGGCGGTGGGCCTGACAGCTGTTAGTTGTTGCACATCGTGGGCTCATTGAGCAAAACGTTTGCTGGGGCTTTGGTTGGCTAGTCTCTTAGTCTCTCTCTCTCTCTCACAGATGCTGTTAGTCACTTGCAGTGCATTAAGATACAGATGTTTCATGTGCTGCCCGGGGGCAGGGCCATCCTGCTCAGGCTTGTTCACAGGTCACCTGCAGACACGAGGGATGGAGCAGAGTCCCAGTCCGCGTCCCCACCACCTGGGGCCTGGGAGCAGAAACACATTGCCCACTGCGCTGCACGCTGTAACATCATTGTGTGTAGCTGCTCTACACTCCCTCTGACGTCCTTCCAGACGCACCAGAAGCCTCCAGAAAGGAAGGAATCTGGGCTGCTTGGTGACTCTGGCATCCGGATCAGTGCTCTCAGCCTGGGAACACTTTTATTACACTTTACAGCCTTCTGTTCTCTGTCATAAAGACACAGAGTCTTGTGTTGACGTGGATATTTCTCTCCAATCTACCTCCGTTTGAATGGGCTTGAGCCAAACAGTGCAGGGAGTGGATTCTGGACTTGCTTGGTAAACACAGTCTCCGTCTGTCCTCACCATTGCACCATGTTGTCTGTCTGTCTGTCCTCACCATTGCACCATGTTGTCTGTCTGTCTGTCCTCACCATTGCACCATGTTGTCTGTCTGTCTGTCCTCACCATTGCACCATGTTGTCTGTCTGTCTGTCCTCACCATTGCACCATGTTGTCTGTCTGTCTGTCCTCACCATTGCACCATGTTGTCTGTCTGTCTGTCCTCACCATTGCACCATGTTGTCTGTCTGTCTGTCCTCTCCATTACACCATGTTGTCTGTCTGTCTGTCCTCACCATTACACCATGTAGTCCCCGTCCCCTAGCCTCAGTGTGTGACTCCGTGGTGTGTCACTGAGTCAGTGTGCTCCGGGGCGCCGGGCGCTGGCCGTGCTGCGACGCGGGCGGCGGCGGGCTCTGCGGCGGCGGCGGCCCCGCGGGCCCCGTGGGGCCCACACGCCAACTCCTCGCCGGCTTCCCGTCTCCTCCGTAGCGCTGGCGTAGCCACGGCGGCAGCAGCCCCCGGAGCTCACGCACGGCGGGCCGCGACAGCAGGAAGTAGAGGGGCGGGTTTCCAGCAGGGCGCCAGACACACCAGCAGAATGGCGGTCAGGGAGGCACCTCCCACAGCAGGGACACCTGCGGCTCCGCCTCGGGGCCGGGGGGGGACGCGGCGGCGTGGCGGGGGGCCGGCGGCGCCCCACCAGGAGGAGGCGTTGGCCGGGCCGCACGGCGCCGGGCTCAGGGGGTCCGTGGGCGAGGCGGCCGAGCAGACGTGCGGCGAGACCACGTTGACGAACTCCAGGGCGTAGTACGGCAGCCAGCTGACGGCGAAGGCCAGCGTGGACGCCACCAGCAGCGCGGTGGCCTTGGTGTGGCGGCGGTGGGCGGCCGGCGTGCCCCCCGAGCAGCGCCGCAAGCCGCAGCACGATGGAGCTGCAGTGGACGGCGATGCACAGCAGCGGCGCCACGTAGTACACCAGGAAGGCCGGCACCAGGAAGCCCAGCCACTCGGAGCGCTCCACCGACCAGGTGCAGCCCCCGCTGAACCGGATGTAGGTTCACCTTGGGCAGCGCCATGGCCACCGACACCAGCCAGATGAGCGCGATGGTCACCGCCCTGCCGGGGGAGAGCAGGGTCACTGTCATTCTGATGTGTTTGTGTGACACGGTTTGACGACCGCGATGCTATTTGTACGGTCCTCGTTCTCAGCTGCATGTCTCAGAGGGCCTGACAGGACAGGACAGTAAACAGCTCTCTCTCCTCTCAGCCCGGTGCCTCCCCATCACAGCTCTCTCTCCTCTCAGCCCGGTGCCTCCCCATCACAGCTCTCTCTCCTCTCAGCCCGGTGCCTCCCCATCACAGCTCTCTCTCCTCTCAGCCCGGTGCCTCCCCATCACAGCTCTCTCTCCTCTCAGCCCGGTGCCTCCCCATCACAGCTCTCTCTCCTCTCAGCCCGGTGCCTCCCCATCACAGCTCTCTCTCCTCTCAGCCGGTGCCTCCCATCACAGCTCTCTCTCCTCTCAGCCCGGTGCCTCCCCATCACAGCTCTCTCTCCTCTCTCAGCCCGGTGCCTCCCCATCACAGCTCTCTCTCCTCTCAGCCCGGTGCCTCCCCATCACAGCTCTCTCTCCTCTCAGCCCGGTGCCTCCCCATCACAGCTCTCTCTCCTCTCAGCCCGGTGCCTCCCCATCACAGCTCTCTCTCCTCTCAGCCCGGTGCCTCCCATCACAGCTCTCTCTCCTCTCAGCCGGTGCCTCCCCATCACAGCTCTCTCTCCTCTCAGCCCGGTGCCTCCCCATCACAGCTCTCTCTCCTCTCAGCCCGGTGCCTCCCCATCACAGCTCTCTCTCCTCTCAGCCCGGTGCCTCCCCATCACAGCTCTCTCTCCTCTCAGCCCGGTGCCTCCCCATCACAGCTCTCTCTCCCTCTCAGCCCGGTGCCTCCCCATCACAGCTCTCTCTCCTCTCAGCCCGGTGCCTCCCCATCACAGCTCTCTCTCCTCTCAGCCCGGTGCCTCCCCATCACAGCTCTCTCTCCTCTCAGCCCGGTGCCTCCCCATCACAGCTCTCTCTCCTCTCAGCCCGGTGCCTCCCCATCACAGCTCTCTCTCCTCTCAGCCGGTGCCTCCCCATCACAGCTCTCTCTCCTCTCAGCCCGGTGCCTCCCCATCACAGCTCTCTCTCCTCTCAGCCCGGTGCCTCCCCATCACAGCTCTCTCTCCTCTCAGCCTCCCCATCACTCTGGCCCCGGGGGGCCGCTTGTCCCCAAACAGCCCTGCTGGAGGTGGTCCATGTCAGCAGGTTTCTCTTTAAGGAATCGATAAAGTGTATCGTATTGTACTGTTTAAAGAGGACCAAACAGAGGACTGTTTGTTACCCCCATGGGTCTCCTGGGTATCAAGAGCGGAGACGGATAAGTAGGTCTCTCTCTCTCTCTCTCTCTCTCTCTCTATATATATATATATATATAGATATATAAACTGTTCTGACTTCCACACACCTGAGTCTCTGTGCCACAGCGCTGTGTGAGTGCTGGGACAGCTGCTGCAGCAGGGTAGCAGGGACAGTGCAGCACAGTAAATAGGCTGGCCAAGCCATTGCTGCCACTCATTTATCCCACGGCCCACTTCTGCTTCAGCCATGCTGCACTATGTTTAATGACATCCTGCGTTCAACACCAAGCTCCATTTATTAACATACATTTATTATCACGCTAGATTACGGGGGGGGGGGGGGGGGTTTCTGCCTAATCTTAAATTTAGAGCCAGCGTTGCCTTAATTTTATCCTCCACTCCACAAGATAATTTATCAGTCTGAGGTTTTAGCAGGGTTTTTAGTTTTTTTTTCAACCAAGCTGTGCTTAAAGAGAATTGTAAGCCGTTAGTGAGTTAGCGAGGTGTCATCACAGCTCTTCCTGGGTGGAGAAAACCCCACACCTAGCATCAATTTCCTCTCAGGCTCACGCAAAATATGTCACGCGCCACCTCAGTTCATCTGAACTACATGTAGAAATTAGCATAAAAACATCAGGTTCATTCTAAAATGTATAGGAAAAAACCCCTCAATACCCATATTTTGTAAAGGCATTTGCCACTTGTGATGTCACTAACGGGTACATTCAAAAATGTATGGTGATCTTGTGATCCTCAATCAACCTCCCACTCTGGGGGGTTAGACCAGGACATCCTCCCCAGCCCGCGGCCAGGCCTCCCGGCTCCGCCCCCTCCCTCTCCATACTCACACGTGGGTGGGCGTGGTGGGCGGCTGGCGGGGGCAGCGCCACGATGCGGTGCCTCAGCACCGACAGCGCCGCCAGGCTGAAGATGTCCGCGCCGGCCGTCAGCGAGGTCATGAACCCCAGCAGCACGCAGGTGGCGCCCCCCAGCTGCCAGTCCTGGGAGCTGGCGCCCAGGATGACGCAGGGCAGGGTGAGCAGGGCGCCCAGGTCCGCCAGGCTCAGGTTCAGCAGCAGCACCGAGCTGGGCTTGGAGCGCCGCCGCGGGCTCCGCATCAGCACCAGCCACAGGAGCATGTGACCCCCCACGCCCACCAGCAGGGACAGCACGCTGACCAGAGGCAGCACCAGGGTGAAGGAGATGGTGGTGTTGGTGGAGATGGTGTTGAACAGCAGGTTGACGATGGCAGGCATTTTCTTATGAGTGCGATTGGGCGCAGCGGCTTGGTGGGAAGGTGATGAGGTCGAGTGGAGGTCTGGTCCTTAGTTATGAAGGTCTTAGCTGGGCTAGGTCTGGAAGTGTTGGTTTGGCTAGGTCTATAGCTATGGAAGACTCGGCTTGGCTAGGTCTATAGCTATGACAGACTAGGCTTGGCTAGGTCTATAGCTATGCTTGGCTAGGTCTATAGCTATGAAAGACTAGGCTTGGCTAGGTCTATAGCTATGACAGACTAGGCTTGGCTAGGTCTATAGCTATGAAAGACTAGGCTTGGCTAGGTCTATAGCTATGAAAGACTGGGCTTGGTTAGGTCTATAGCTATGAAAGACTCGGCTTGGTTAGGTCTATAGCTTTGAAAGGCAATGTTTGCTTAGGTTTATAGCTGTGGAAGTCATGATTTGGGCAGGTCTGTAGCTATGAAGGTCTTGATCTGGCTCAGCTCTCTGTTGGCCTGCAGTTCTGTTTCCTTGGGCCTTGTCACTCTCAGGAGGCTGGAAAAGCTTGTCGTGGAGATGCAGTCGATACAAAAATCCAAAGCTGAAAACAAACAGAAGGGATCACGCTGAATGGATGGAGGAATGGTGATAGACAGCAAGCCAAATGAGAAATAAATGACTCTGCTTGTGCAGAGTATAATAGCAGAGTATAAGTGAAAAAGGAGCGAGGGAAAACTGACACATCACAAAAGTAAGCACCAGAGTAGGGAAGACAAACTGCACGACACATGCAGAGCCACTGATTCCCCATAATCAACAGCACCGCCTTCCCATGCATTATTCAGCCCATGGCAGAGATCTCATCATCTGAAGGCAACGAGTGAATCACCTGCAATCACCTGGAGCTCACGAGCTCTTCAGTGACTGACAGCCCTGCTGAGACCAACTGAGACACATCTCTCTCTCCCACTCCGTTTACATATATATCTGTCCTATATATACTGTAAGTCCCTTCCTCCTTCTCTACCTCCCTCATATCTCTCCCTCTCTTTTGTATCCCACCCTCTCTCATTTATATCTCACCCTCTCTCCTTTATATCTCACCCTCTCTCCTTTGTATCTCACCCTCTCTCCTTTATATCTCACCCTCTCTCCTTTGTATCTCTCTCACTCCTTCCTTGAAATACAACCGCTCTGTCTTTTATATATCTGCCCCCCTCTCCTTTTCATGTTCTTGTTCCCTCCTACTTTATCGTTCTCTCTCCTTTTCCCTTTCATAGCTGGGGGGCGCACACACACACACACACACACACACACACACACACACACACACACATACACACACACACACACGCAGCCAGTCAGAGGGACCCCTGTGCATGGCGATGGCACTAACTCAGGCCGATGGGCCATCAGGGCTGCAGGTGGTGTTGGGGTGGGGGGGGGGGGGGGGGAGACAGGAGACAGACTCTACCTGTCATGAAGACGTCTCCCAAACGACGGCTGTTTATTGGCTGTCTGTGGGCTCCGTTTTGTGAACACTTTGTTGCTCTGAGCAATAATTGATCTGATAGTCAAGCGTCAAATTGAGACAGTAGCAGAGCCTCAGAGAGACTGTTTTCCCCCCCCCCCCACCCCTCACCCACACACTCCAACATGGATGCCACGGGATGTTTACCTTTCAAGCAGCAGCTCCAATGATTCGGTTGATTTTCCAAACACCATGGGTGGATGATACCGCAGAGGTAATCCAAAAACAAAACGAATTGCATTCAACTCATTCATCCCTCATTCAGTTCAATCAGCCCGCAATTCAATCAACTGCTGATTGAACTAATAACCAATTAAGTGTTAATTAACAGTTAATGGAGTCTTAATTAACTCCTGTTGAAGAGTTCAGCTCAAGGACACTGCATGTGCAAGCGGCAGATAATCTTCTATAGGCCTCATCTCTGTCCTGTGAAAGCTGATTTCATGTGCAGGCTGGTAATTATCAAGAGGCCTACATGTCTGAGGAGAAATGGTTTTCAGTGATTAGCAACTGGCAATGTTACATTCAATTCACAAAGCACTGCATTGTGTGATGTGTATAATTGAACCTCCCCCCATACTAATCAAATGATTACATTATCCTGTATTAAAAGGGATTTCATTTGAAAACGTGTCATGGAAATTCATCAACAATTTCCATTGTTTCTTTGTACCATCTTTGTTCCGAGCTTTGCCTCCTTTGCCAAAAACATTCCATCAAAAAACCCTTCAGCTGCGAGGTGAAAAGGTGAACTCCATCAGAGTCTCTAGCCTCCACTGACAACAGCCTCTAACCACCTCCATAGCTAAGAGATGTGTAGCGCCGTAGCCTCTGTAGATTGAGACTAAGCTAAATTCAGATCACAACGCCCCAGACAGAGAGAACACATGTGAGACTAGCAGGCGGGCGGAGGCAAGCTGACTAGAAGTCTATCTTTTGACTTCCATGAGGTGACATGAAGAGCAGTTGTGCTACAGCCATGCCAATCAAATCCAATAGCAAGAACCTAAACATGTACCAACATCTGAACCTCTACTGGACTACTGAAAGTCTAAAGCAAGCTCAAAGGTAGATAATGGCTGTTGTCTTGGGTGCTTGGAGAAGGAGCAGGATAGTCTAGTGGCTAAGGTGTTTGATTACCAGCTGACAGGTTCTGGTTCTGAACCCCAGAACCTGAATGCCCTAAATGTAACCCCAACGTCCTGTGGGCCACATAGGCCAACAGGCCTTAACCCCTACCTGCTCCATAATGACTCATAGCTCAATATATTCATGGTAAATCATGTTGAATGAGTGTTTGCTGAATGAAAACATAACAGACTTACTGTGCTGTAGATTACCTCCAGAAGACAGACTCCTCCATGGAGCAGCTGCTGGTGTACGAAGACACAGAGGACACACATACACCTCCACATTGATCTGCCTCCTTGTTACTGTCACAAGAACACACACACGAGCATGAGGACACACGCTGATGTGAACACACACACACACACACACACACACACACACACACGTACCTGCCTGGACATAAACAAATCAGGTATTGTGGAGTCAGTAAAGCTCAAACATAATCTGAATATTTATATTTACCGATGAGGCGACAGGCGAGATGAATCAGTCCAGATTGTAAACGTGGAGCATCTCCTGCTAAATGCTGTCTGGATGAGCTGGCCGGCTCTTCTAGATGTGCTGTCTGTTAACGCTGAACCTGAAAGCCGTCAACATCTCACCACCTTCATATTCTTTTTCATCCCGAGTACTCAGACAAGCTAGAGTCTCTGTCTCGCTCTCTGGCTGTGTCCCTCTCTTTCTCTGTCTCTCCCTTACACACACACACACACACACACACACTCTCTGATCCTCACTAATCTGCTGGAAGTGTGTTATGAGGAGATTCACCTGTTGTTAGGGAAAACCTGAGAGAGAGAGAGAGAGCAAGGGCGACAGAGAGAAAGAGCAAGGGCGAGTGAGCAAGAGAGAGAGAGCAAGGGTGAGAGAGAGAGAGCAAGTGTGCGTTGGAGAGAGAGAGCAAGGGTGAGTGAGAGAGAGAGAGCAAGGGTGAGAGAAAGATCAAAGGTGAGAGAGCGAGAGAGAGCAAGGGTGAGCGAGAGGGAGAGAGATGAAGTGAGAGATGCCACCATCAAAGTCAGTTTGAAATGTGGAGAGTGTCTAAGGCGTCTCCTTGAGTCTCAGAGGTCACGGTGAAAGAGTAAGCTGCTGGTGTGGAGAGGAGAGGAGAGGGGGGAGAGGAGAGGAGAGGGGGAGAGAGGAGAGGGAGGAGAGGAGAGGAGAGGGGGGAGAGGAGAGGAGAGGGGGGAGAGGAGAGGGGGGAGAGGGGGGAGAGGAGATGAGAGGGGGGAGAGGAGAGGAGATGAGAGGGGGGAGAGGAGAGGAGAGGAGAGGGGGGGAGAGGAGAGGGGGGAGAGGAGAGGAGAGGAGAGGATAGGGGGGAGAGGAGAGGAGATGAGAGGGGGGAGAGGAGAGGAGAGCCGTTGTCATCGGCAGCAGCAGCGACGTCGTTTGGAATGGAAAATAATAAATGAGCTGGCGATGGGGGGAGGGGGGTCCGGTTGGGTCCGGTTGGGCCCGTCGTTAAGGAGCAGCTGGGATGTGGGCCCATGGATAAGGGGGGCTGGATAATGGCGGCTGTAAAGTCTGTTTGTTAGATTCCCACGTCACCCCTGAGAGCGAGCCATAACCCAGAAATAACCAGGACAGGAAGACTCTAGGTCCTGGCTGCGCCAGCCGGCCCCCAGCGTGTTGATGTTTGTTGTGCCGTTCAGCTGCTGAATTCAGACAAGAACTCCTGGTGAACCCTGCGGCCCCCCGAGCCCGCTGACCACGATCCTCTGAGAACATCACACAGGAACACAAAGGAACAACACATCTGTCCCAGAAGCTCTTAGAGGCAGGAGGTCTAATCAAGTCTCATTTTAAATGAACAGATCCTGGAATGTGTAGTAGGTCTCTTACTACTGTGTAATAGATATATTGCTACTGTGTAATAGGTCTGTTACTACTGTGTAATAGGTATATTGCTACTGTGTAATAGGTCTGTTAGTACTGTGTAATAGATATATTTCTACTGGATTTCTACTTCGACTATATATATATATTGCTACTGTGTAATAGGTCTGTTACTACTGTGTAATAGATCTATTAACAATGTGTAATGTGTAACTCCCAGAACTACTTGAGTCTGTCTTCCACCATTTAAGTCAAGTACTCTCTCAAACACACAGACTGGGAGGACTCTATGGAAAGGAAACAAGTGCAGATCATCTATTCAACAAGAAGAGGGTATAGAACCCTTTATGCAAATTAAAATTTCTCTCTCCCTCATTTAAGTTGGCGATGGAAAAGGCCGTGTGAGACCATTGAACAGAGAGGGTGAGTGAGAGAGACGTATACGCTGTATACAAAATGCCCAGAAGGATTACTCGTTGTTATGGGTGATTTAAGCCTGACTGTGTGTGTGTGTGTTTGTGCACACGGTGTACGCGTGTGTATGTGTGTGCGCGCGTGTTTAAGATAGCAGCTCGACGGCCTAATTACAGACTAAATTAATACGGATTTGCCTCATTAGCGAGACCGATCTCGATCTGTCATCTCCCTCTCCCAAGAGAAAGCTCATATTAAAATTATCTCCGCTGCTAATTTAGATTTAACATAATCAGCGAATGTGAGGGGCCGCCTCGCTTGTTTGACTACGTCTAATGTAATGCACTGAAACACTTACAACGCTGCTCAGACCCGTGATGTGGCGCTGCTGATGGAAATGCGTTGGGCAGGCGACAGGTCCGCGCTCCAGGCACGCAGGCAGCGCTTGGTCGACACTGCCCCCTGCTGGGCCACGGTGGGCATGACGCCACGGAAATAAGATGCAACTAAAGTGTACATCATCCTTAGAAAAACGCACTTTTTTTTTTTTTTTTAACTTAGTTTGTTGACACCTCTACCTACTGTTTGAATTAACACCAAATGTAAATGTACAACAAATATTGAGGAATGACATTTATTTTTCACGACAGTTTCTTTGGTAAAATCAAATTTTATTTATTCTCATTCATAGAGGCATTTTTTTTTTTTAGAAAATATACTCATTTTCAGGCCTGTAAAATCAGATTAAAATAGTCGATATGTCCGGGGCGGCGGTCGCGGTGGACCGGAGCGCTCCATTGCCAGCACAGACACCAAGAAGCACACCTAACAGACAGCTAACGGACCAGAACCACAGCTAACGGACCAGAACCACAAGAGAACGTCACGTCACCGGTTCAGGGTCCACACTGGGCAGCGCGCTAAAGCCGCCCTCTAGTCCGCGTTGACGCGTCTGCAGGAGACACACACACACACGGCCAGACACACGCACACACATGGCCAGACACACACACACACACACACACGGCCAGGCACACACACAGACACACACACGGCCAGACACACACACACACACACACGGCCAGACACACACACACACACACGGGCAGACACACACACACACACACACACAGACACACACGGCCAGACACACACACACACACACACACACACACACAAACACACGGCCAGACACACACACACACACACACACACACGGCCATGGCCAGACACTCACAGATTGTCCGTTAAGAGGGAGCGCTGTCCCACCAAAGTGAAGATGTGTGGAACGAGAGCCATTGACGCGCGTGCGTGTGTGTCTGTGTGTGTTTGCTCCCGGAGGACGACACACACACACACAGCCAGTGCAATTCTTATTCATGAACATCGTAATAATAAGAACAAATACAAAACTAAACGTAAGGGCACACATGCATGTCTGACGAGCGATGTCTGCATGTATGATCAAAAACAACCCCGACGACCACATAGCGCCGTCCTTCACACTGCACCGCTCAGGGTTTAGAAGCTACGCCTGCCTGTCCTCCTTCAGGTCCTCTCCGCCGCTGGTGATGTCACAACCCATCCCTTTCATCTTGCGGTGGACTCTCGTGACCTGCGAAGAAAGGGGAACAGACAAAGGAGTCAGTGAAACGGGGCCACAGCCCCGCCTGCAGTCCAGTGGGGAAGCCCCCAGGTTTGGGTCAGAGGTGATTCTACTGCCCTGCGCTACAACTTTGAAGTGGACTTATAAAGTTGGCTGCCGTTTCTGCAGAGTCATTCATGATCTCTTTCTCTCCCTCTCTCTCTCTCTCCCTTTCTTTCCCTTCTCTCACCCTCCATCCCTCCCCCCCGCCTCATCTAAATGGCTTTGTGTCAGGGCTGATGAATGAGCTGAACACACACTGCCAGATACCTCAGTAACCAGCACGGTGTTTGAAAGCGTACGGAGGATATTTGTTAATCCAACGACGCTGAAACGCCGTGGAGCCTGACGGCCGTGCAAAGCAGGCTCACAGCAGGCCCTGACGGGACGCGCACCGCCTGCGCCTGCATGACGTGCTGATGCAGGGACAGCCGGTGCCTGCATGACGTGCGGATGCAGGGACAGGCGGTGCCTGCATGACGTGCTGATGCAGGGACAGGCGGTGCCTGCATGACGTGCTGATGCAGGGACAGGCGGTGCCTGCATGACGTGCTGATGCAGGGACAGGCGGTGCCTGCATGACGTGCTGATGCAGGGACAGGCGGTGCCTGCATGACGTGCTGATGCAGGGACAGGCGGTGCCTGCATGACGTGCTAATGCATGGACAGGTGGTGCCTGCATGACGTGCTAATGCATGGACAGGCGGTGCATGCGTGCATGTGTGCGCCCGGGGAGGCGGGCGGAGACGTACTGCGGCCGCTGAGCGGCTGGTCCAGCGAGGGGCTTCTGTACTGGGGGAAGGACGGCTTCTTCATGGGGTACCGGAGGTCTGTGGACCGCTCCAGAGCACCGGGGGGGCTGCCACGCTCCACGCCTGAGGGGAACACACACACACACGCACACACACACACACACACACACACACACACACACACACAGACACAGACACAGACACACACACACACACACACACACACACACACACACACATACACATACACATACACATACACATACACATACACATACACACACACACACAGACACACACACACACACACACACACACACACACACACACACACACAGACACACTTTGTCTTCATGCACGGGGGACTTTGTTGCTGGGGAGCAGGTTATTATAACAGCAGAACAGGGGACTTTTCTCTATTGATTCTAAACAACACACCCAGCAGGACAGAAGGATCATTCAATCACCATCAGCAACATTGAATTGTATCTCGGATATACGTATACCTGGTGAACACATATTGCATTGATTTGTATTGTACAGCA
>JAXIVH010000040.1:890213-895213 GCA_036785325.1 Urophycis tenuis | reverse complement strand
CAAAAGGCTACCGGTCCCTTCATCCCCCCCACACCCCCTGTGGTGCTCCCAGGTGGAGAAGTAGGTCGCCAGGCCCCAGGCGGTGCACTGCTGCTCCAACAGGGCCGGCCGGGGGGGGGGGGGGGGGGTGCGGCCCAGGCTGCAGTCACTGGAGTCCATTTGGCCGTCGACAGAGCAGCCGCTTGCTGTCAGGGCCGGTTCAATCCAGCAGCCCCCCCCAACCTCCCCCCCCCCCCGCCACCGCCGGACCGGTGGAGGATTGACGGGTACTCAGACAGCGCCACCCGCCCGGGGCCCCCACCTGTCCAGGCCCCGCTCTTAAAGGGCCAGGCCACTTCTTGAGTCGTGTTGATTACAAGCCATCTCAAAACCAGACCTAAAGTGACGCCAACTTGTGACATCACAAGCAGAAGTCGAAGAGTCCACTCAGACGCTCCACGGACGGATCGACTTCAGCCTAAAGAAAGCGGCCGAGGCCGTCCACCAATCACCTCGTTGCGGGGCGTTTGGAAACTCCCACATTGGTGTGATTAGAAGGAGTGTAGACAGTAGGCGGCCAGAGAGACGGTGACAGAGCGCAGAGAGACTACTGCACCACTACCACTACTGCACCAGGTTACATACAGTACATGGCTACATGGCGGTCATAACCATGGAACCATGGAATGTCCTCCAAGGTCATGACCTTTCGTGACCTTGGAGGACATTCCACGGAGGACGCAGAGAACATTTCGAAGGGCTCCAACCGTTTTCTAGTCCACATGGTGAGGCAGGAAGCGAGCAGCCAGCGGGCCCCTGGAGGAGCCCGGGTGGGTTACCTGTCTCTGGATGAGGCAGGAGGGGCTGGGGGGCCTCATGTGAGGCAGGAAGCGAGCAGCCAGCGGGCCCCTGGAGGAGCCCGGGTGGGTTACCTGTCTCTGGATGAGGCAGGAGGGGCTGGGGGGCCTCAGGCCGGGGGTGGCACGCGGCGACGCCGTGCTGTTGTTCAGACCTCCTACCGAGACCTCCGTCTGGCCCTGCTCCTTAGGGTGCTGGATCATGGAGTACACGTTCTCTGGGACGCTGTGGGTGGAGAGAGAGAGAGAGAGAGAGAGAGAGAGAGAGACACCCACAGCGAGACAGACATCAGATTTATTGTTGTGCCATCATTATGGCACCCACTGCACCCCAAACCATGTGTGGAAGGAGCAACCTCTCTGTGCTCCTTCTCAAGGTGTCCTCCTTGGTAGTTAAGGGAGTTTTGTCCTTGCCCTTTAGAGGGCTCGTGTTAAGAGCATCACAGGATGTGGCCCGTGAAGCCCTTTGAGACTGGCAGTGGGATTAAGGGCTAGACAGGTAAAGTGGACCTGACTTCCATGAGAAAGATATGACACAAAGATGTACAGCATGACAACCAGCAACCACCTTGCCAGCAAGTCCATTGAGGCACCTTAAAGTGGACTGGGTAGGTCTCACACACACACACACACACACACACACACACACACACACACACACACACACACACGCACCAATATAATGCCTGATGCATGCACATTCCGTCCTGGTAAATCATGTCGCCAAAAAATAAAAATAGATACAAACGTGTGCATTAGCATATGGAGGGCAGCAGAGGCGGAGGTACAGGTAGACGCGCAGCAGATGACAAATCACGTGACAGGAGGGGGACACCATGTGACAACGAGGCAAACTGGGGCTCCAGCCGACAGAGCTGTGGTTAGTATTCACAAGCTGTCTGGACGCATTCAAATAAAACCGCCATGATATAACGCTATCATTTAATGATAACGCCATAATTATGGTTTTCACATTAACGTAATATATCTTATTTATATGTTAATAAGAAGAGATTATATTGTTCTATCACTATTTGTTTTTCAAGAAAGGCCAAGGTTTATTTCCCAAAAAGTTTTTTACGACTAAGAGAAATGGGGACCACTCCTTGACTCCTGCTCACACACACACACACTTCTTTGCTTAATGTCAAACAGTTGGCCCCAAGGAGTCTCCCCCACTCCCTCTCCCCCTCTCCATCTCCATCTCTCCCTTTCTCCTTCTCTCTCCTTGCCCTCCCTCCCCCTCTCCCTCTCCTTCTCCTCCTCTCTCCTCGCCCTCTCCCCCCTCTCATCAATATGAGTTATTCTCCAGTATTTTACTTGCTCTGCGTTGGGCCGTGCTGCCTGAGGCCTTGTGGTTTTTTATTCCTGAGATTTGTGGAGCAGAGGAGGGGCTTGAGGCGTGACCTGTCCTCGTGTAGCTCCGCCCCCGGAGGCGTGACCTGTCCTCGTGTAGCTCCGCCCCCGGAGGCGTGACCTGTCCTCGTGTAGCTCCGCCCCCGGAGGCGTGGGGTGTCCTTGTGTAGCTCCGCCCCCGGAGGCGTGGGGTGTCCTTGTGTAGCTCCGCCCCCGGAGGCGTGGGGTGTCCTCGTGTATCTCCGCCCCCGGAGGCGTGGGGTGTCCTTGTGTAGCTCCGCCCCCGGAGGCGTGGGGTGTCCTCGTGTAGCTCCGCCCCAGGAGGCGTGGGGTGTCCTTGTGTAGCTCCGCCCCAGGAGGCGTGGGGTGTCCTTGTGTAGCTCCGCCCCAGGAGGCATGGGGTGTCCTCCTGTAGCTCCGCCCCCGGAGGCGTGACGTGTCCTCCTGTAGCTCCGCCCCCGGAGGCGTGACGTGTCCTCCTGTAGCTCCGCCCCCGGAGGCGTGACGTGTCCTCATGTAGCTTCGCCCCCGGAGGCGTGACGTGTCCTCATGTAACTCCGCCCCTGGAGGCATGGGGCGTGACGTGTCCTCGTGTAACTCCGCCCCCGGAGGCGTGACGTGTCCTCATGTAGCTTCGCCCCCGGAGGCGTGACGTGTCCTCATGTAGCTCGGCCCCCGGAGGCGTGACATGTCCTTGTGTAACTCCGCCCCCGGAGGCATGGGGCGTGACGTGTCCATGTGTAGCTCCGCCCCGGGAGGCGTGACGTGTCCTCATGTAACTCCGCCCCCGGAGGCATGGGGCGTGACGTGTCCATGTGTAGCTCCGCCCCCGGAGGCGTGACGTGTCCTCATGTAGCTCCGCCCCCGGAGGCGTGACGTGTCCTCATGTAGCTCCGCCCCCGGAGGCGTGGGGTGTCCCCGTGTAACTCCGGAGCACGCCGGACACACAAACGCTGCCGCCACGGGCAAACGTTGGGCCATCAAATATTCATGAGGCATCGTAGTAAAGCAACGAAACATACTCCCTCATGTTAAAACTAAAAGACTGGTTTTATGTGATGTGGCGGGGCACTTTATCCTGCGCTGCGTTCCTGCTAACAGCCTGGTACGGCTCCGGGCCTAGCTGCAGTTACAGCCATTTCATTTTCAGACCACGGTTGCCGTCTTCAGTGATTTTCCGCCGGTGGAAGTGGAGGGCGAGCCAGAAGTGGACCTCAACAAAAGGCCTTACAGACAACTGTTCTGTGGACTGACTACTGGACGGGCTTTCCCTTTTTTTTTTTCTTGAGATACCGCAGTAGAAAAAGTACACAGTACAACGTAGATTGACCGAGACCCACCCATTTCCACAAGGTCGCGCCCGTTTATGGGTATGCCCCCCCCCCTCTTAAAGGGATATTCCGCCATTTTTGAAAATAAGCTCATTTTCCACCTTCCCTCGAGCAAAACAATCGATCTTTACCCTTTTCCCGTTCATCCAGCCGTTCTGTGAGTCTGGGGGTACAACTTTTAGCTGTAGCTTAGCATAGATCATTAAGCATCTCGCCCGCTTAAAAGTGACTACGATTTCCGGAATTTTTCCATTTAAAACTTGTCTCTTCTCAAGTTTGAAAGTGCAATAAGACCAAAGGAAAATGAAACGTGGCGATTTTCTAGGCTGATTTTACCCGGAACTATATTCTCTTTCTGGCGTAATAATCAAGGAAAGTTGCAAAGGTACCATGGGCGTAGTGATATGACGCAGCGCCTCAATAGTCCCTGTAGGCTTCTTCCGGCAATACAACCAACGTGATTACCGGGACTATACTTTGAGGCGCGTCATATCACTGCGCCCATGGTACCTTTGCAACTTTCCTTGATTATTACGCCAGAAAGAGAATATAGTTCCGGGTAAAATCAGCCTAGAAAATCGCCACGTTTAATTTTCCGTTGGTCTTATTGCACTTTCAAACTTGAGAAGAGACAAGTTTTAAATGGAAAAATTCCGGAAATCGTAGTCACTTTTAAGCGGGCGAGATGCTAATGGTCTAATCCGATTCAATGATCTATGCTAAGCTACAGCTAAAAGTTGTACCCCCAGGCTCACAGAACGGCTGGATGAACGGGAAAAGGGTAAAGATCGATTGTTTTGCTCGAGGGAAGGTGGAAAATGAGCTTATTTCCAAAAATGGCGGAATATCCCTTTAAGTCACACCCCACCTATTTTTGAGCATGCCCCGCCCCTTCCCTACTCACTCTGCATCCGGATTGGACGTCATGGAGTTGCGGTTCTTGCGGAAGCCGGAGAAGATGGACAGAACGCTGCGTCGCTTCTTCCTCCGCATAGACTGGTTGTTATGGAGGGAGGAGAGCTGGCTGGGAGACGCAGAGAGAGAGGGAATGACAGAGAGACCTTCAGCAGCATCGCTGTAGCCTTGAGGCAGGGACTGTTCAATCAACTGATAATACAAATTTCTGTTCTTTCATAGCAAGGAAGTACATGGGGGTGAAAAGCTAGCAGAGTGTTTCATTCCCAATTGAAAGGTACCGCGTTTCTGAAGTCACTTTCAATAAAAGCGCCTGTAAGATGACTCAATTGTAATAGTGAATGTCATTCTTTACACAGCCTGGGTAGTCGATGTGCCTCAGTGTAAACAGGAATATGAACCAGTGAAAGTCTCATCAGCGTTGGCTAAACGCTCCTCTGTACATCACCTGTCAGGTAGCACGCGCTTGGCATAGAAGTCAGGCAATCCATCTTCCAGAACATTGATCGCCCCGTTCTCTGAGCCATGCTACACACACACACACACACACACAAGAAGAACA
>JAXIVH010000040.1:837998-890013 GCA_036785325.1 Urophycis tenuis | reverse complement strand
ATAATAACTAGAGCATTTCTAAAGAAATGTTGAGTGCTTGACTCTGGCCCATGACTCTTGCCCATACATTATTGACATTGTCATTGTTATTATACAGAGAGTTCAATAAAGTTAATCACAGTCAGCTTGTGGGGGGCAGGCTTTAAAGCCATGCAACCAGGGCCAGGTGGCAGCCACCAATCAGAGCAGACCAGTCAACCGCAGCTGCTGCTGTGACATTTGACAGCGCTGAGAGAGAGAAAAACGTCTGAAAGTACCCTCAAACAAAAAGTATTTCTGGCCAAACCGTAGTTCCTTTCCTTTAACCGGCTTCACTTTGAGCATCTTGAGCTCTTTCTGAATGTCAACATATGTGTTTTGTGAAGAAAAACTGAAGGAATTGGACTTTTAGAGCGATCAGAATAAATGTTACCTCTGCTTTCTTCCAGCAATGTTCCCACCTTTTTAACATGCCAGTCTATGAGGCTGTGGGTGCATGTTGGTGGTGCATCTGTGCGTCCTACACCCAAACTATAACTCTGACAGCTTCAGCACACAAATGTGAGTGAGAAGACACATTTTCCTACGTTTCTATTGAGAAATTATTTCTCTAGAGTGGCATTTGTCGCCTTGAGGGCAGTTTTCAAATTTATTTTTTGACATATTTTCTCTCCCTCTCACTCTAGCTATGATGTCATCCACTCTAGCCTCTCCATAAGGTAACATTGGGGGGATTTTTTGGCATGTTTTTGCCGAATAATTCGAAAACTGTTTGCCGAAACCCTTAGAAAAGTCATAGTGCACCGATCCCGGCCGAGCCGCACGTTTGATACCTTTTTTGTGCGACCAAAACTGTGGGAGGACCAAAAAAACGTACGAAAGAATATTAAGTATGGTGGATAGTATATAGTGTGCTTTTACAAGCACACTCAATAAATAGCATAAATATACAAAGGATTAAACTAATTACATTTATTTTAATTAATAAACACAACATATATTAAAATATACAATATATGAAAATAATAATAACATTCAAATAACAAAAAAGCACTAAAACAAGAGAAAACAACAGCATGCAACATGCGGAGGCTGCTACTCTACAAGAGGTCATGCAGTAAGGGACAGTACCACTACCAGCGTCTTGTGGGTGGTGTACAGCTCCTGGAGGATCTGGTCCACGATGGAGTTGGTCAGGTAGGACACCACCGACAGCTTCACCTCTCTGGGGGGGAGTGAGGGGTGAGGTAGAGAGACAGCAGGTGATAGAGAGGAGAGTGAGAGGAGAGAAGGATGGAAAACATTGAGGAAACACACACACACACACACACACACACCCAAAGCTTATGACCCACACCACCTAATAATCACTCCCCTACACACCCCCAGATCATCAACCCCCCCCACACACACACCCTAACCACACAATCAAAGCTTACCACACACACCACCTAATCATCACACCCCTACACACCCCCCACATCCTAATCACCCCCACCACCCTAATCACCCCCACCACCTAATCACCCCCCCATCATACTCCAGAGCCTTGTTGATGTCCTCAGCGGCCCGCTCCATCAGGGCGCAGCGCACGGTGGTGCGGGGGGATGGACACCTGCTCCGACACGGAGGACAGGGGGGGGTTGAGTCTCTCCGCCGCCAGCGAGGACATGGGACACAGCTCGCGACACAGGGACACCATGGAGTCCACGATCACCTAGGGGACACGCGGCAGTGGTCGTCAACGGCAACGCCACACGCCGACCTGCTGGGTGCGTGGGATGGCGGTGTGAAATGGAAGGGCGGTCTAGCGGGGGTTGATGAGCGGGGGTCTGACTCCAGGCTGCAAGGTTGTGGGTTCGAACCCCAACGTCTACTTGTGGGTTGATCGAGGAAGGATTCTGCGTAGAAAGCTTGGCCTGGCCCGCCATGCTTTATATAAAAAAGTGTAATCATGTTTCTGCTGGCCGGGGAACCACGCAGATCTACAAGCTCCTGGTCTATTTGCTCTGGCATCCATTTGCTCGCTCTCACTGCTCCTGATGCATTCTGGGCTGGCTGTTGATAACGCCCCTTGGAAATCGAAAATGAACAGATAGGTTCCAGACTAATATGTATTTGCAAATTGGCCTGGCTAGTCTTCTTCTGGCTAGACTTCTTCCAGACAAATTCCAAATACAAAAAAAAAAAAAAAATCATACAATTCACTGCCTTGTGATTATGTGTACTATATTACTTTATTACTTCCTCAATACTGGGCCGAATGTTGTGTAGTGGTAAGGGTGTCTGACTCTTGAGTTTGAATCCCAATTCATGCAGCCTACCAGTAGGCATCCTGGAAGCGAGATGCCTACAGGCAACGCCCTACCTGCTGATTAAGAACATGTATTGAAACAATATGCACTGCCAGTCACTTTGGATTAAAGTGTCTGCTAAATGACTTACCAGTAAATGATAGTAGAGAGAAGACATGATAAATCCACACCTACCTTTCCTAAAATGGATATTTAGTTATCCAGATGCTTTATTTTAATTCATGATTCCCTCCCACGCGCCATCACACCCCAGAGCATCACTTCACCCTGCATGCCTTTACATGTATTCCCTTCCTGCATCTGCAATGCAGTAAATCCTGTTTACTGAAGTGATGTACATATAAAGTTAAGGAGGAGGAGGAGGAGGTGGAGGACGACTTGACCAGGGATATGAGATGTAATGCAATTACCCTTCTTCCCTCCACTCTGTCTCTCCCTCCCATTCCCCTCCCTGCCACCCTCCCACCTTCCCTGTCTCTGCATCCCTCCCTCCCCCCTCTCCATGTCTCTCTTTCCCACCCTCACACTCTCCCTGTTTATCTCCCTCCCTCTCATCCATCCAACCCTCTGATCTATTCCTCCCTGTGCCTCCACCCCTCCCTCCACACCACCCTATCACTCCTGCCCCTCCCCACCCCCCCCTCACCTGGAGCTCCTTGTCTGCAGCCTTGGTCAGCTCCCCAGCCAGGGTCTCCAGTCTCTGTCTGACCGGGCCGTCCACAGACAGCACATGGGCCAGCTCACACAGAGACGGGTACAGCTGAGAGACAGACAGGCAGGGGGGCACCAGCGAGAGAGAGAGAGAGAGACAAACAGGCAGAGTGAGACAGTTAATACTTTTTATTTTATAAAACAAGAAAAATACACCTATTTTACAATAACTGTGGTGTTAACCTCTAAGTGATTGAACTTCTTACTGGTGTTGATCAATGGCATGTATTAATGTATAGAATGTACACTGATCTGTGTTATGTGAAAAACGTATGTGGGTTAACAAGATGTATGGCGTAGTCTCACTCACACGCACTCACTCAGTACGTTTACATGCAGCAAGAAATTCGAATTTGTGATCGGATCAGATAATGACATGCGTAAGACCGGATCACTTGTCCGAGTATACATGCCGTTCAGAGAATCGGATTAACAGCCGGAGCATGGGCTGACTCTGGACGCTATGTGGCGCTCTGCGCATGCGCAGAATGGCACTGCGCGTGCGCAGAATGCAAAATCCGAGTCAGATCCGATTGCTGAGTATACATGCCGTTAAAAGTCCGACTATGAACGAATTATCTAGGTGTTATCCGATTTTGAGATGTCCGAAGTAGGTCCGAAGTAGGTCGGATTAAGGTGTTTATATGCACTTAAAAGTCCGAACGATGTCTTATACGATTAGAAATTCGAATTTCTTGCTGCATGTAAACGTACTGACTCACTCACTCACTCACCGCTCTGGAGTTCTTGGCCTCTTTAAGGATCTGCTTGGCGGCCTGGACCTCTTCCTGGTCCTCAGATCCTCTCAGGACACACACCTGCTGCTGCACACGCACACACAGCCGCTCCATCACCTCCACACACACACACACACACACACACACACAAGTTGAACACACATATACTCGAGTCCCTAGCCCCAAATACACAAACATACACATGTGCACACACAAAACATCAATTCTTTTTTTCTTTTCATTCATTTTTTCTTTTGCGCACCACACGTCCCCCATGGCCTCAACTCACACACACTCACTTGCACCTACACACACATGCACCTACACACACATGCACACACACACACCTGTTCGGCGGTGCTGGTGACCAAGCCTTGGTTCAGCCTGAGGGCCTGCTTCTGGGAAAACCTCTGTGTCTGGTTGTTCCTCAGCAGTGCACGTTGAATCTGTAACACACACACAAACACACACACACGTGCACACACACGCACACGCACACGCACACATGCACGCACACACAGACACAGGTGATTAGTGTTTACAGAGCGAGGCGAGCAGGTGAAAAGTCCATTTGCATGTTAATCGGCGGGCCGGAGAGAGCAGGTTTCACCAGAGAGGAATCCAGTGACACTGAGGCAGAGCGGCGTTGGGTTCACCAGAGTAGCAGGTGGCTCAGCCTCAGCAACCAATGCAGAGAACAACAGTAGAAACTTGGGGACGCGACAGACTAAACTCACCAGCTGGTTGCTGAGCGCTCAGCAACGCGGGGTTTATGTTTGGATGTAAGTACATAAAAAACACTGCACACCGAACACTGAGAGAGCAGCGAAGACGTGTGGCATCAGACCGCCGTTCGGAATCGAACCCACGGCCGCTACCACGGCATGTGGGCCTCACGCGTCCGACCTGCATCCTGGTTTCACAAGGTCGCCTTTATTGTGGTTGTCCACCACCATCTTTTTTATGGAAAAAAAAGTGGCGTTCGCAGCCCACATGGATGCAGAGTGTACAGCGCGGGTCAGGGTTCGACATGGGCTTTGCTCAAGGCGGTGGTTGCCCGCAGGGCTCCAGGCGCCACACAGAGAGCCTGCTGCAACACGCTGGTGGACCGCTGTGTGTCACGCCAGAGAAGCGAGGCTGTCCTGGGGTATTGGACGCACCTTGGTGATGGCTTGTTCCATCTTCTCTGGGGCTCCGCGGTACGCCTGGGCCACGTCACTCAGGGGGAGGGGCATGTAGTGGATGGTGAAGTTACTGGGAGGGAGGGAGGGAGGGAGGGAGAGATAGAGATGGTATAGATGGCAAGAGAGGAGAAGATGGGGAGAGGGGCAAGGGGGAGAGAAGGGGAAGAGAGAGACAGACAGGGGGAGGGCGATGAGAGAGGGAGAGAAGATGGATGAGAGGGAAAGGAGAGCGGGAGTCAGGGAGAGAGAGAGAGACATTTTAGATGCGTTCATGTTCAGACCTGCATTATTAATTGCATTACCCTGTTTTAAAAAGGGAACCGCAATTACCTGAGGGAGAAACCGATCGATCCTCTAATCGTTTATTCGCCCCTCTGATTGCAAACTCACTTTAAAGCATGCGCTGTGTGTATGCAAAATTAAACATGCATACCCACAACACACACACACTTTGTCAAACACACACCCACACGCTTTCTGTCTCACGCGCAATTACAAATATACACACTCAAACACACCCTAACATACCCTAACACATTCTCACACAGACACAGACACGCACACACACGTTGAGTTTGAGTGGCACATAGCATCAGAAGAGTGATGAAATGTGTTGTAACACGGTGGACTCTGACAGCCGGCTGTCACCACCAGGTTTGTAGGATCACTTCAACACATGTACATGCCTGTGTGTGTGCGTGTGCGTGTGCGTGTGTGTGTGTGTGTGTGTGTGTGTGTGTGCTGTGCGTGCGTGCGTGTGTGTGCCTGTGTGTGTGTGTGTGCGTGTGTGTTCTGGGTGGGCGCTCCATCCCCTATGACATGCCCTACCTGGTTCTTAATGAGTAATAACCAGCAGTGTTGTCTGCAAAAGTGAGGCGTCAAGTCTCTTGGGATTAAAGTGAGCAGAGGCTCCAAAACAAACAAACCATGTAATACACTGTCAACATGGAGGAGTGTGTGTGTGTGTGTGTGTGTGAGCGAGTGTAAGAACCAGGTAGGGCATGTCATAGGGGCTGGAGCGCCCATCCAGAACACACACAGGCATGTACATGTGTATGTGAGTGAATGTATGTTAGAGAGTGAGTGAGTGAGTGAGTGAGTGAGTGAGTGAAGTGAGCGAGTGAGCGAGTGAGCGAGTGAGGGTCTTACTGTTCCAGGGCTCTGGCTACGTCCTGGAGTCCCAGCACCGTAGTGTTGTTGCGATCCCACGTCACACTCCTTGCACGGATGGTGGCAGGGGGCGGGAAATTTGAGACTTGAGTTTGCCACTTGAACCAAATCATCACTTACAGATTGCCCATCTCCACACACACACACACACACACACACACACACACACACACACACACACACACACACACACACACACACACACACACACACACACACACACACACACACACACACACACACACACACACACACAGACATGCATCGTTCCAAAAGGTACAGGATGGGGTTATTGTTCCAACACACAACTCCAGCACCACACACCACTCATCTCACCAGACCTCAACGCCCCCCCACCTTGCTAGTGGTCCGCCCTCTGCCTCCTCTCTGATTCTATCCCTCCTCCTCCAGCTCCTGCACCTCCTCCATCCCTCCATATCTCCTCCACCTCCTGCACCTTTATCACTACTGTTTGATGAGCCGAAGCTACCTCCATCACACCACATAATTTGCACCTTGTTCTCCTCATCTGCTCCCCTCTCTCCTTCCCCTCCATGTCCCCCCAGGGAGGAATGAAGCCCCCATCTTTCATCCAACTTTATATCTTCTTTCACTAGCTCTCCCTCTCATGTCATCATCTCCACCCTCCTCATCTAGAAGCGACACCCCCCTCATCGCCCACTCCGTTACCACGACAACGTCCTCTAACCAGCCCCCCCCCCCCCCCCCCCCCCCCCCCCCCCCCCCCCCCCCCCCCCCCCCCCACCGCGCCCCTCCGTGACCCCTCCTTCCTCGTAAACATCATCACTGCCCTCATCATCATCACCACTTTGATGTTTAGTTTGATATTCTCTGGAGTTTAGCCTTCTGAGCTTTGTCACAATTCAGGGGACGTCTGTGACTTGTGAGCTCATCTCAGTCCCTCCAGAATGATAACCAATATCCCTGCGTTTCTAGCCTGCATTCCTCCACTCCGCAGCACAGTAGAGGAGAACCCACCCACCCACCTACAGTCATCCCACCACCTCCTCCCCGCCCCCACCCGACTCCTCCATTATAACTTTGGGTCCGTGCCAAATTATTTTTTCCTTTGAAGCTGGTGCATCTCCCCCCCCCACCCATCCTTACTCACATCGTACACACACAACCACATTTGCACACAAGGACACGCAAAACAGTTGCGCACACACACACACATGAAAGCATCTGCACACACGCACACAAGCATGCCCCCCGCAAGCACACACCACCTCACCCGACAGCCCCCACCCCCAGCACCCGCCACCACCTGCACCCACACACCATCAGCGATGCCACCAGCAGCACCCACCCCCACCTCAGAGTAGTGTTGATCTGCAGGGCCTTGCTCAGCATCTTGGCCCCGGAGTCTTCCAGGCCATTCCCACTCAGGTCCACCCTCCGCAGCCCTGCGTTGGAGCCCAGGGCGTTCACCAGCACGGTGCCCCGCTGACGCAGCCGGGAGTCAGCCAGTGACAGGGACTGCAGCGCCTGGGAACCAGGGAGGGATGGAGAGGCTCTCAGTGTTGGGGCAATGGGAGCGATGGACCGTGGAGTAGGAAGAAGAGAAGGATAGTTGGTAGAGAGAGTTAGGTGGAGAGAGAGAGAGAGAGAGAGAGAGAGAGAGAGAGATAGAGAGAGAGAGACAGGGAGAGAGAGAGAGAGAAGAGAGAGAGACAGGGAGAGAGAGGGGGAGGATGGGGGGATGTGGGAAAGGAAGAAAGACAGCAGACAGAGGGAGGGGGAGAACAGAGAACAGGGCCAGAGAAACAGAAGCGGAGAAAGGGAAAGAGAGAGAGACAGGGATTTGGAGATCCTATATGTGTGTGTGTGTGTGTGTGTGAGAGATAAGTGGGTTTAGTAACCACAGTTGTGAATGTCGGACCCATGTGAACATGAATAAGCTTTTGCACACGCCAGAGCTTAGTGTGTGTGTGTGTGTGTGTGTGTGTGTGTGTGTGTGTGCGTGTGCATGCACACTTGCACACTTGAGAAGGCTTGTGAGCTATCACCATCAAATGTGGTAAATAATTGAGCAAGCTACTTGTCATGCTGAATTTGCAACTCAGAAAGCGGGGCGAGTGAGATAGAGAGATAGTGAGTGAGAGTGAGAGATAGTGAACGAGAGCGATAGAGAGAGCCAGAGAAGAGAGGGCAAGATGGTGAACGAGAGCGGTAAAGAGAGCCTTAGGAGAGTTAGGAATACGGTGAAACTAAATGAATGATTCATCATCCGCCTGCAGAGTCCATGGCTGACTTAACATGTGTGTCTGTTTGTGTGTCGTGTGAGCAAGAGAGAGAGAGAGAGAGAGAGAGAGAGAGAGAGAGAGAGAGAGAGAGAGAGAGAGAGAGAGAGAGAGAGAGAGAGAGAGAGAGAGAGAGAGAGAGAGGCAGAGAGAGAGAGAGACAGAGAGAGAGAGAGAGTGAGACAAAGAGAGAGAGAGAGACAGAGAGATTGAATCTGTTGATGGTGTGCAAGTGTAATTATGGAAATTATGTTTGAGCAAGGCTCTAAGAACTTAGTATGGGTGAAGGGTGAGTATGTGAGTGTATACTCACACACTCCTCTTCTTGCACCAGGTGAACTAGTTTCTGCAGAATCTCGTCCAGCAACCTGAGAGGAAAACACAGTCGTCTCTTCATCATCAACACTACCATCATCTTCGCCCGGCGTCTTCCTCAGTGTGAAACAAGGCGATCATTAGGCTGCCTCAACCACCATTAAGTGTTCATCATTAACAACAGCTGCATCAGCACCAGGAGCCACTGGCCACACACACACACACACACACACACACACACACACACACACACACACACACACACACACACACACACACACACACACACACACACACACACACACACACACACACACACACACACACACACACACACACACACGCACACACACACAGATTAATAACATCGCCCTGCCCTATTTTCGGCCAATCACTACACGCAATTCCAACATCTCCCCATAGATGGTGCTGTTCCTGGGGATAGACTTCTGTGAAACAGAACCTCTTTAAAATGTAACATCAGCATGCGGCCATGTCCACCCACCTGCCCTTCACGTTGAAGTTCTTCCCCAGCAGCAGGTGCTTGAGGGAGGGGTGTCTGGAGAAGGCGGGCAGGACCACCAGCATGTCCCCATCCAAGCCTGTAGAGGCGACACACGATTACAACTCACCATCGTTCAGCAGCTCCACAGAGACTTGCAGTCACCTGGGATACAGCTCAGGTAGGAGCAGGTCAGGGTCAGCAGGGCATGCAGCTTCAGCACACAGACACTGTGACTTGCAGTGGGACTCCTGTCTGTAATGGCTGGGGGGCGCGTGGGGTTTGGGGCATTGCGCTCAAAAGATCCCTAGAGGTAGACACCGCGAACATGGGGGATCAAACCCAGTACCTTTCCATCCTGGAGCCCAGGTCGCCGGGGACAGTCAAGGTGCTCTCCAGCCCGGGTGGGAGAGAGGGGCCGTGTGATAACTCACTTCTCGTACCCTCTCATAATCTGTGATGAACTGCTAGCGTGTGTAGCACTAGAATTTGAGGCGTCAGAACAGAGTTGACTCTCTGACAGAAGATCTGAGGCAGTCTCGTCTGTCGCTCACATCAGTGTCTCTAGTGTTGCATCACCTTTTGATCTGCACCGCCCCTCCCCCTGATAGCAGTGTGAGGTGGAGAGGCTGGTGGGTGGAGACCTTGTGGAGGGGGGGTGGAGAGGGTCTAAGTGAAATGGAAGGGAAAACGATTCTCTTCGCTAAAAGATGAAAGCAGTATCAATGATCCAAGAGGATTAAGTATATTCCGTGCATGTTAGCCTGGTAATCTACCAATAATATGCACAATCGCCCACTCCATTAACACGCCAACCTCCTCTAACAATGGTGTGTATGGTTATGTGTGTATATGTGTGTGTTTGTGTGTTAGTGGTGTGTATGTGTGTGTGCGTGCATGTGTGTGTGAGACCATCTGTATGTGTGTGTGTTTGTGTTGGTGTGTATGTATGTGTGTTTGTGTGTGTTACTGGTGTGTATGTGTGTGTGTTTGTGTGTTAGTGGTGTGTGCGTGTGCGTGTGTGTGGGTGTGTGTGTTGGTGTGTATGTATGGGTGTTTGTGTGTATATTACTGGTCTGTATGTGTGTGTTTGTGTGTATAGTACTGGTGTGTATGTGTGTTTGTGTGTATAGTACTGGTGTGTATGTGTGTGTTTGTGTGTATAGTACTGGTGTGGTGTGTATGTGTGTGTATAGTACTGGTGTGTATGTGTGTGGTTGTGTGTATAGTACTGGTGTGTATGTGTGTGTATAGTACTGGTGTGTATGTGTGTGTATAGTACTGGTGTGTATGTGTGTGTTTGTGTGTATAGTACTGGTGTGTATGTGTGTGTTTGTGTGTATAGTACTGGTGTGTATGTGTGTGTTTGTGTGTATAGTACTGGTGTGTATGTGTGTGTTTGTGTGTATAGTACTGGTGTGTATGTGTGTGTTTGTGTGTATATTACTGGTCTGTATGTGTGTATGTGTGTGTATAGTACTGGTGTGTATGTGTGTGTTTGTGTGTATAGTACTGGTGTGTATGTGTGTGTTTGTGTGTATAGTACTGGTGTGTATGTGTGTGTGTTTGTGTGTATATTACTGGTCTGTATGTGTGTATGTGTGTGTTTGTGTGTATATTACTGGTCTGTATGTGTGTATGTGTGTGTATAGTACTGGTGTGTATGTGTGTGTTTGTGTGTATAGTACTGGTGTGTATGTGTGTGTTTGTGTGTATAGTACTGGTGTGTATGTGTGTGTGTTTGTGTGTATAGTACTGGTGTGTATGTGTGTATATAGTACTGGTGTGTATGTGTGTGTATAGTACTGGTGTGTATGTGTGTGTGTTTGTGTGTACCGTTGTCAGAGATGTCCAGGGTTCCAACGCAGGCCACTCGAGGAAACAGTTCCTGGAGCACACCGGCCCCAGCTGACCTCAGCTGAACAGGAGACAGAGAGACAGAGAGACAGAGAGACAGAGGGAGAGAGAGACAGAGGGAGAGAGAGAAAGACAGAGTGAATGACAGAGAGACATAGTAAGTGGTCACAAATATAGAAACACGGACCAAACAGACGCGCTGAGGGAGACAGCTCCATGGCTCTCTCCCTCAGTGTTAGCATGCATCAGCAAGGGAGCACATCATGGAGAACAGAGAGGATGTAATAATGATTCTGAGTGAGTGTTACACTCATGTATAATAAAGTATTCATATTAATATAGAGTGGGAGAGATTGTACCTCACAGCCGCTGATGTCCAGGTGAAGATCAGTGATGTGAGGGTTGTTGGACAGACCCAGGAACAGAGCTCTGACACACACACCCACACACACACAATAAGTACATAAGAGAGAGGAAAAGAACAGAGTAAATGAAAGAGAACAGACAGGAAGACAATAAGAGAAGACAGTGAGAGCAGGCATTAGGTGAAGAAGTGAAGGAGCGAGGGGTAGAGAGAGGAGACGAAGGGCAATAAAGAGAAATGTTAATAAAACAAAAGGGAAATGAAAGAACAATGGAGGAGGAGGAGAGACAACGATCCGGTGGAAATGTAACAGGAGGAAGGGAAGGACTGCAAAACAAGAGAAACACAAACAAGATGGCTGATATCAAACGCGTCACATTTTGATTTAAATGATAGGAAAAAGGAGCAGAACGAAAACCCAAACCTGTAAAACGCACACGCACACACACACACGCTAAGTAACATCTGCACCTATCAACACATCCAACGCCCGCCGTTAAGGGTGCCTCCTAAAACAGGGCAGCACATCTGGGGCCTTTATTTCTAGATATTCATTCTAATCCATTATGCTCCAATCACAGCAGCCTGACACCGAGAACCACATTCTGTTGGTTTGAACCCCTAAATTATCAACTAAAGAACCCAGCTGTGTTCCTAGCACACAGAAACCACATCAACACCCCCCCCCCCCCACACACACACACACACCACACACAAACTTTTCATATATATATATATCTTGTGCATTTTGATGCTTACATTTGCGAGCATTTTCCATTTAGATTTTTTGTCTCTTATTTGTCTTGTTGAGCTTTGGCAAAGTCAAGTTTTGAAATCCATTAAATCCTCTCGAATTCAAATGACTTCACATATAACCGCTCAGAGAGCAAACACTGTAGGAACTACATTTCAAATCAAATCATGTAAAATAAATAAAGGCCATTTTACATCTACCATTTGCTCTTCTTGGTTTTCCCAGGTGCACATGGAAGCTCAGAGAGTGGCCCTCAAATGCCCAGTGCTTTTATCTGAAGAGCCCATATTGAGTGTGTTTAACATGGTCTTAGCTTGTACTTAGCATAGACTTAGCATGATAACCTCTTAAATCAACATCAAACACTTACCCCTGGCATGAGTACCACCGGAAAAATTAACCATGCTTAACAGAATCCCCTCTAGATGCTCACACACACATGCACACATTTTTTGTAAATAAATTCTTGATAGAGAATTATATGCTTCACCCAAAATAGACGTACAGAAAAAACCCAAACACAAAGTGTTTTTTATGTTTCCATAGGAACCCAGGAATATTAAGGTTTGTATTTTGTGTGTGCAGCGCAATGCCTTGCGTATTATCTGGGGCTAAACGAGGTGCTCCTAACGAGGTGGGGCTAACGAGGGCTTAACGAGGAGCTCAAATGAGGGAGCTACAGCCCTGTGTTGTACAGCCCTGTCTTGTAGCGCTGCTTGTAGCAGAGAACACCGCTGCCTTTATCCTTCCAAACACCAGCACCCCTGATTGAGCCAGCACCACCAACAGCAGCTACCCTCCCATGTTCCCAAAACAAATGATTGTGTCCAGCGTGGAGGGCTCCTCTGAGAACACGGTCTTAACGAATGCAACAGAAAAACAGATGATGTCATGTCATGGTTCAACTGGCTGCGATCATGCAAGACAAAACGTCTTGTGTTTTGTTAGATCAGTGTTTGGATTGTTTACACAAGGTGATGCTAATTTTTAAATTGATACTGATTTTACCATCATCTCATATTGGACTGTCAAGGTCAACGCATTGACCTTTCATTGTTGCACTAAATCAGAAAAATCTAGAAATGCAAAAATGAGATGGACGGTTAAAGCCACAGCGTTTTGTTAGCGCGGGGCTGACCGGCCTCAGAGGGAATACAACCCCTAACCCTGCAGTCCTGTTTATGCCAGGCTTTACCAGTTGAGCTGCACAAGAGTATTGAGGACCACGGAAATCTTCAAAACAAGAAATACATAAATATAAAACAATTAACAATATTAATAAAAATATTGAAAATCAATGAATAAAAAATATGAATTTTGAGTTGACTACAAAAATGAATAAATCTGAACAAGTGAAAATATGAATTAACCAAAAGTATGAATAAATGAATTAATAAATAAATAGCAATTATATAAAAAATCTGAATACAAATAATTAACAATATGAATATGATTTAAAATCTGCATTTAAATAAACAAAGACACTAGACAAGGCCACTAGACAAGGCCACCCAGTCTGGTCTCATGAGGACCAGGACCTTAACTGGTCTCATGTGGACCAGCTCCCTGACGCTCTCTCATCTGGACCAGTTAGCTGAAGCGGCTCATGTAGACCAGGACCTGAAGCGGTCTCATGCGAACGAGAACATGAAGGGGTCTCATGTAGACCAGGACCTGAAGCGGTCTCATGCGAACGAGAACATGAAGGTCTCATGTAGACCAGGACAGGACCTGAAGCGGTCTCATGCGAACGAGAACATGAAGGGGTCTCATGTAGACCAGGACCTGAAGCGGTCTCATGCGAACGAGAACATGAAGGGGTCTCATGTAGACCAGGACCTGAAGCGGCCTCATGCGAACGAGAACATGAAGGGGTCTCATGTAGACCAGGACCTGAAGCGGTCTCATGCGAACGAGAACATGAAGGGGTCTCATGAAGACCAGGACCTGAAGCGGTCTCATGCGAACGAGAACATGAAGGGGTCTCATGAAGACCAGGACCTGAAGCGGTCTCATGCGAACGAGAACATGAAGGAGTCTCATGCGGCCTGGGCTCACCTGAGGGAGTCCGGGGGCACCTTCATGGAGGCCAGGCTGACGTGGGTCAGGCTGAAGGCGGAGCTGAAGAACTGACGGAAGGTGGGCAGGGAGTCCCGGGCTCTCCTGGGGGGGGGAAGAGGGGCAGGCAGAGTGAGAGATGGATGGAGACACAGCGGAGGCCCCACACCAGGCAACCTGCAGAGTGACATGGACGAATGAAGTGCATCACGCCGAGTTTACAAGTTGAGGTACCCTTCTTCAATCTGTTGCTGTGGAAACAGATTTTTGAAAACAAAGTGTCCCCAAATTAATTTGAATAGGTGTGGTCTCTCACATACAGTACTGTGCAGACGTTTTAGGCATGTGTGACAGAAGATAGAAGATAGATAGAAATACTTTATTGATTCCAAGCTGAGAAATTACAATGTAGCAGCAGCAAATGCAGCAGAATGCTGTAAACTCAGAATGCTTTCGAAAATGGAAGCGCTAATAGTTAATCTTCATCAATTAACAAAATGCAGTGAATGAACAGAAGATACATCTAAATCAAATCAATATTTGGTGACACCAAATAGTTTTTGAAGGAACGCGGCTGGTAAGTTGTTCCAAACCTCTTGGAGAACCTCCACCGTGCTTCACTGTTGCCTGCAGACACTCATTATTGTACTGCTCTCCAGCCCTTCGGCGGACAAACTGCCTTCTGCTCCAGCCAAATATTTCACTTTTTGACACATCAGTTCAGAGCACTTCTGCCATGCTGCCATTTTTCTGCACCCCAGTTCCTACATTTTCGTGCATAATTGAGTCGCTTGGCCTTGATTCCATGTCGGAGGTTTGGCTTTGTGGCTGCAACTGGTCCATGAAGACCACTTCAGGCCAGACTTCTCTGGACAGTAGACGGGTGTACCTGTACACTGGTTTCTGCCAGTTCTGAGCTGATGGCACTTTGTACTGTATTTCTTTGAAAGCGATGACGTATAATTAGAATGTTGGGGCATTTCAGTGTCATGGTAGGAAATCACTGGGGACATGTTGTATGAGGGGAAAGCAATGTGGGGCCATCGTCTAGGACCAGAGAGAAAGCCTGAAAAGGGCAGACTGGTCGGCCTACATAGTGAGGCACAGTACATACAAACAATATCATATATCATATATCATATAAAAACAACCACACATTACAAATAAGTACATATAATATCAGGCAGTGGAAGGGGGAGAGAGAGGGTGACAGAGAGATGATTTGAATATGAATATGGAATAAATATGGATTTGAAGATGGAATAAACAGCCAAAATACCGGAAAAGACAGCAAGAGATAATGAGGCAGGCATA
This sequence comes from Urophycis tenuis, assembly GCA_036785325.1. Taxonomy (NCBI): domain Eukaryota; kingdom Metazoa; phylum Chordata; class Actinopteri; order Gadiformes; family Phycidae; genus Urophycis; species Urophycis tenuis. The sequence continues at coordinate 874,489 of JAXIVH010000040.1, read as the reverse complement.
AAGTCAGGCCAACGGAAAGAGCCAGACAGAGAGAAATCTACGCGAGAATAGTAGACAGACCAACAGAATGACAGGAGGTGTAGTGACGGGGAGGTGAATTGAGACGGGGAGTGAGAGACGGAGACGGACAGCTCGGGACGGAGAGATAGAGAGACAGAGCTAACAGAGTGACGTTAGAAGGAAACACTCAGCAGTTATCCTACACAGCCTGGCTCGCACCACTACTGTCCTCCCTGCCAGGGAAATAAGGACACAGAGTGTGTGTGTGTGTGTGTGTGTGTGTGCGTGCCTGCAAGTGAAGTAAGCGTTTTTGGGTTTTTAAATTGTGTGCAAGTGTGTGTCCCTGTCTAAGTGTGTGACTATGCCAGGTGGAATTTATTTAATTTCGTCAGGGTGTGTGTGTGTGTGTGTGTGTGTGTGTGTGTGTGTGTGTGTTAAGCCTGCGGTGTCACAGCAGAGGAGTGAGTTGTTGTGGTTGTGTAGGACAGCACTAATCCAGAGGTTCTGAACTGTGTTTAGTGTTAGAAATGAGAACCGCAACTCTACACCCCCCCTTCCTCCCCCTTCCTCCCCCTTCCTCCCCCATCCAGGACTAAAGCACAACATTATTCATCAAAGCAGAGTGGTGTTTATAGGGCTGGAGGAGAGGAGGAAACAGGACGAGGGAAGAGATGAGAGGGAGGAGCAAGAGGGGAAAGAGGAGAGGAGATGAGAGGAAAAGGGAGAAGAGGAGCAGTCAGAGGGAAGAAGAGGAGACCGAGCGAAGCGAGTGGCAGCTCCAGCAGATGAAGCTGAGCGCCGGTCCGTCTCAGGGAGCAGGGCGCTCCCCGTCCAGAACACGCTGCTGACCAGCCGCTGGACCACGGCCGTCTCATCCGGCCCGCCTTTCCACAGCCGCCAGATTACTCGTCAAAAGCTCATTCTGCAGTCTCCGACTCCCATCCGCTCTGTGATTGTGTCCTCATTTACACTGCCCAGAGGGGGCCGTTCCCCCTGCATTACATTACATTATATTGCTCTGTGATCATCATCCAAACAGCACTTTGATGGGCAACGCAGAAATAGACCAGAGCGATGGGCCGAATAGCAATAAGTCCTGAGAAGAGAGTCAACTACAAAGGCTGGAAACCTTTGATTGGTGTTGGGGGGGTGGGGGTGGGGGGTGGGGGTGGGCTGGGTGAAGTCTGATGGTTTCAGTTTCATATTATACATTCATATAAACATTATACATTATACATTATACAACCTCCCCTTCAGAACACATGTGAACACAAATGATATCCTTGTTAATAATATTACGCCACACACCAATTGTTCCAAGCTATGCAATCGACTTCAGTCATTTATGTTAATTATCGCTCTCTGTGTCTTTATATTTGAATTTTTTCTGTAAATGTATTGTTTTTTTTTTATCTTGAATGGCCGCGGGTTTTATTATTATTAATTCAGATATTTTTGAATGGATTAAATGGCTGCAGTAGTAAAGAGGCCCAGAGCAGTCATTTCGGTACAAATAAAATAAGTGGCACCAACAAAGAGTGGGCAGTGGACCTCAGACCTCCTGTCCTCCTCTCCAATGAACACACGCTCCCCCACCTTGGGGAGGTTCTCCTTGCCCTTTAGAGTGCGCGGGCTTAGGGGGACGTCGTAAAAAGTGTCCTAGGAAGCCCTTTGAGGCACCAACTGTTAATATGAGCCAAAACAATAAAATGTAGTTGACCTTTAAAACAGCGGCCTCACTGCATTCCCATTGACGTGAGCAGAGATCCTGCTAAAGAGGTGCAGGTTATTCAGAGTGGTGTCCAGTGGGACCTTCTACGTGTACGTCCTGTAGACGCTGTGTGACCTCCGCCTGCTCCTCCTACACGTCTCTGCATCCACCGCCAGCCTGGCTGGACCGCTGCAGCGCTAACCAGCGTGTTGGTTCATAACGCAGCGGCGTCACCGCCGGGGGAACAACTTCTTCCAGAAAAGGCAGTTTGTTAAACAGGAGACGGCCCCCGACAGACTGCAGGTCACAGGGGAGCGTGGTCTCCAACGTCCCTGGAGATGAGAAGGAAGGACGGAGGACCCTGCCTCCCGGGACGCCGTTTAACCTGCTCATCTCTAGGTCAGGCGTTCATACCATCCAGCTGACGCGCCTTCTGCTGTCAGCCCACACGCCAACAACATGCCAACACTTGCAAACACACACACACATACACAGCTAGAATGTCCTAAGAAACATTACAACACATGAGGCTACACACACACGCACACACACACACAGCTAGAATATCCTAAGAAACGTTACAACACATGAGGCTACACACACACGCACACACACACACACACACACACGCACGCACGCACGCGCGCACGCACACACACAAACGTCAACCAGCCATGTAGCAACGGACAAAAACTACAAACGCATAGAAACGACACTTCCTGTCATGGCATGGCCCCCGTTATCACACAAACCCACCTCAACTGACTTCAAACATGTCTCTCTCTCACTCAGGACAACAAAGAGCTCACCCTGTCATCACGTGCCATCTCTCTGTCACTCTCTCGCTCACACACACACAAACACACACACACACACACACACACGCACAGACTGTCATGGCCTTGGGTCCATCTGGTCATCCATACGCTTTGATGAACCTGCTCTGGAGTCTTCTGACACCTCCATGTGTCTGATTGTGTGTGTGTGTGTGTGTGTGTGTGTGTGTGTGTGTGTGTGTGTGGGTGTGTGTGTGGGTGTGTGTGCACGTGTCAAGCGGCTAACAGTCAGCAGCGCCTAGCGAGAGGGGCATTCACTACTTGACAATACAAGGATGACGGGGGAGAGAGAGAGAGAGAGAGAGAGAGAGAGAGAGAGAGAGAGAGAGCGGCTTTTGCTACAGCAGAGAAGGGGGAGGGAGGGAGAGAGAGGCAGGCCCTTTCACCACTCAAATTAATGAGGATGGGAGGAGAGGCGAAGGAGAGAGAGAGAGAGAGAGAGAGAGAGAGAGAGAGAGAGGGATCGGAGAAGGAACAGTGGGGTGGTGGGGGAGGAGAGGTAATAAGAAAGAGAAATGGGAGGGTGAGAAAGACGGGATGAATGACAGGTGGAGAGGCAGAGAGAGAGTGAACGGAGAGTGTGGATGGAGCGATAGACGGGTGGAGGTGAGAGAAGCTGACGGAGGCATGTGGAGGATGAAATGGCAGACAGACGGAGGAGAACAGGGGGGGCAAGAGGAGGAGGAGGAGAAAACGATGAAGGGAGAGAGAGATAAAATAATCAACACAGGAAGGATGAACGCGAGGAGAAGGAAAATGATAAAAAAAGGGAATCAAAAGAGGAACATAAGAGGATGAAGAGGAAGGCAGTGCTGAGGAAGAGGAAGGTCTTTTTCAGAGAAGCTGAATAATGCGTGAGGGAAAAACGGGAAATGGGGGGAGAGGAGATGAGTACATAACAGACCAAGGTTGAGTCCCGCCTGGTGAGAACATAAGGTAGAGGGGAGGGTACGGGGGAGTGTACGGAGGAGGGGGGGGGGGGGGGAGGTGCAGAAATTGGAGGAATGAGAGAAAAAAAAGTGCAGAGAGAAATAAATAATTTGGGTGAACGAGCCAGCAAGTGAGAAAGAGAAGAACAGACGAGAGAGAGAGAGAGAGAGAGAGAGAGAGAGAGAGAGAGATGCAAAGAATTGGGGAGAAAGGTGAAGACAAAAGAGAAAGAAGTACAAAGAAAAGATGAGAGGAGGGTAGAGAAAGAGGGCAAGCGATAGAGAGGGAGGGAGGGAGGAAGGAGACAAAGGGTGAGGAAGGAGGGAGAGATGGAGAGCAGTTGAAGGAGAGTGAGAGACAGAGGGAGGGAGGATGAGCGAGGGGGGGACTGGGTTCTGACGCCTGGGGATTGGAACAATAATTTGCTGGTGAAATTAGTCTCATTTTTCACCAACTTTCCCTGCGTAATGTAAGTAATGTCCTGGTGTAACCCCACTGGGGGGGGGGGGGGGGGGGGGGGCGGGGGTCCGGAGAGACCCCGCAACACCATGCGTACACACACATTCATACACCACACTTGTGTTTCTTGTGCCTAAGCTCACATGCTCGAGCACACACACATAAAACAACCCCCCCCCCCGCCCCCCCGAGACAATCCCACACACACACTGCTAGACAGATAATCACACACAAACACACACAGCTAAACAGATCATCACACACACAAACCCGCCTAGACCACCATATTCACACACACACACCTAGATCATTACAAACTTGCCGAGCCAAATTAGTGTGTGCACATAGCCGCACACACATATTAAAAGTAAACACACACATACAGGCAAGTGAACGCACAAACACCCTCCCACACAATAGTGCACAAGCGCTTGGGGTCTTCAGATTCCACTAATGTGACAAACAGATGTGAACGTTAGTGCACACACACACACACACACACACACACACACACACACACACACACACACACACACACACACACACACACACACACACACACACACACACACACACACACACACACACACACACACAATATGAAAGCTGGGGTAATAATAGCGTTAGCAAGGACCGGGGCTAAGCGCTAGTCTAGGAGGGGAAATAAATGAGGAGAGTAGCGATCTCTCCAGAGAGAGCTCCTCTCCCTCTCCTCCATCCAATGGAATGCCTGCAGAGGCTCCAAGGGGGCGGAGCCAGAGAGAGAGCACACAACATTGTTTAATGATCCACCTGCGACCCCTCTGAAGACACTACATGGAGATTCATATGGGAGGTGGGGGAGGAGATGGTGGCAGAATATCAAGGAGATGGAGGGAGGTGGAGGTGTGAACAACGGTGGAGGCAGAGGAGGTGGTGGAGTTGGATTGCGTAGGCGTTGAGGTGAGGAGTCAGAGGCACTACAGGAGGAGGGGGTGTAGAGGTATAGGAGGAGGTGGTGAAGGCGGCAGGAGCCGGTCGATGGTAGAGGATGTGCAAGGGAGGTGAACACTCACCTGTGGGAGAAGGTGTTTTTGGACAGGTTCAGGTAGGAGAGATCCGCACAGCAACCACGCAGTAGAGCCCCAAACAACTAGGAGGGGGAGAGAGAGAGAGAGAGAGAGGGAGGGAGAGGGGAGACAGATCGGTATAGAGAGAGGTTGAGAAGAGGTATAATATTATTTTTCATACTTTGGAGACTTCTTTAATTACATCAATTTCTTATGTTGCATTTTAATTTGTACATGCTTTGGCAATGTACGTTCCTATGCCAACACAGCCCTTTGAACTAGACAGCGAGGGAGAGAGAGTGAGGGGGAGAGAGTGCGTGGTGAGACAGTCAAGTTTCTACAGTTTACTTTGGCTCTCATACATTAGTAAAAAGATTACGGCATCAATTTATCCAAACACAAATGTGATATTGAACAACCACAACAGAAATACGATGGATTAGTTTTTTTTTTTACTTGGCGGAGCTTCCCAAATTACATAAAAACGTCTTAATACATCATTCTCAAAATATTGTTATCAAGAAAATCCCAACCCTGCCGCATCTTGATCCAACTGGACCAACACAAGAAGCGCAGCGATGAAATGTAATGGATTTGTGCTCCGAGCATATTGACTAAAGTGCTCTCCAGCCCAGGGGGGGGGGGGGGCACCATCAGGCAAGCGATGCCCCGAGGCACAGGCCTCGAGCTGCAGTCAGCAGGAGCCGCTTCAGACCCATTGATAGTACCATGTGCCCTTGAGCTAGGCACTACCACCCGCCCACCACCGCCGCCACACACAGTCACTCCCTTCCCTCGCCTCCTCTCTCTGTGGCGCCAGCAGGCCCTTTACAGGGAAACCTGCTGTGTGAGCTGGTCTCCGCCCGCCATCAACATTCACTAAACCGCCTTCTGGCAAACGCCGGCGCCGCACGCTACAAGGAGATCCGGGGGCGAGGCAGCTGGATTTCGTGAGACCGTGATCACATGAGACTCCCTCTCGCCATCAGGCGTCAAGTTAAACACATCGGACCCACGGGGGCCAGACCAGGAGCTACGTGATCCATGTGATACGTGATGGACAGTGATGGACAGATGGTTCGTCCAGTCACCTGCCAAGTGTGTTTGCGCCTTGGTCCTATCCAAAAGGGTTTCCAAGGACGACTCCCCAGATGGTTGTGTGTCACCATCTGGTGGCTCAGGTTCAGGGGAAGCCAGAACATAGCCAGAACGCTTCCTTCCTTTCAATTTCAACAGGTTATTGAGGTGCGCTGGGTCAACGTTGGCGCTTTAACAATTCAAAAGAGTCCTTTATCGCATCTATTTAATCTGCTGGCTGATTTGGAATCGTTGGCAAATGTCGCCCCTACACGCTGACCTCTCTTTCAGATGTCAGGCCGGAGACACCAGGCCCGGGGTCTGGAAGACTCTCCACTAACCCTCAAACTTGGGAATGGAGCGTCCGGCGGCGGCGCGGGCGCAAAGGGCCGGGAGCGGCGCTGTAAACCGTTTACCCCAAAGTGGGTCGCAATGAAGACTGGACGCATTGATTTTCCAGGTTGTTATTGGAGGAGAGTCGGAGCTGGCTGGAGCTGGCTCTCAAAGCTCTTGTGCCGGAGCACTTTTAGGAAAACAGTGATTTATTCAAACGACACTTTAATGTGCCGTCGGAGCACCCAGTGCCCAACGACACAGACCTTCTAAAGAGCCATCTCTCCACCGCAGGTTTGTGGCTTTAGAGACAGCAACGGCCCAAACACAGCAGAAGCCCTGCGGACTGCTGCTGTTGTTCTCGTCTTAGAGGAGGCTACAAGACAGTGGCCAGTGGTGCTTTTTGACATAAGGCATGTTGACATGAGGCGTGCTCCCCCCAAAGAATTGGGAGGACAAACAAACACTTATTTGAATGTTTCAGGGCAAATAAGCAACTGTGTTTTAACCCTTTTAATGGTCTGACTGTCCGTCTGTCGGCACCAGAGGGGGAATTCCAATCAACCCGTTGAAATAGCATCTTGAACGGCTTGAATATTGAATCACTGGTGGGCCAATACTCTCAGGACCCTCCAGTCAGAAAAACATGACTGCGGTTTTGATAGCCTCTTGGACCACTTAAAAGCAGGAGGGATGTGTCGGGTGGAAACATTGGCAGGAACATTAATAGCTATGGAAAAAGCTGGAGTTTCAGGTTCCACGATCCTTTTAATATAAAAGGTTAAACGTGTAACTTAGTACGACATTAATGGATTCCAGTCAAATATTACAAAACGGATAGCCCCACTTTATCTCCTGCCATCCAAAAACCATCTTCTCATCTCTCAAGCCAGGATAACCGATCAGACAAAGTCATTTCTCCGCGGCACGGGGATCCATCATGCGAACGTCCACTAATCCATATTCAGCCACGTTTAGCATGTCATGTCATGGCAGATGAAAACACGGGGAGGGATTAATAATTCAGTCCACCGGGCCCTCCACTGAAAACAATCCAAAGACTGGCTGGGACGCCCGGCTCATCCAAGCAGAGCGAGTACAGCAGGCAACAGAGGATGTTAAACGCCTATCAACACTCAGCCTTTTAACAATTAATGTGTTTGCATGGGAGAGCGCGGTGGTTCCAGTCGCCTTGCAGCCACCCAGCTCTGCTTCCTGAGCCGCTGCGTTGCGCTGAATACCATTCCTCGCTCTCTTTCAACTCACCATCCTGCCCATAAAAAGGCACAAGAGCCCCTAAAAATGGTGGAATATCTGAGAGGAACAGGTGGGGATACAAAAAAGGTTAAACATGCAGATAATGGATATAAAGGCCCATGTACATATATATACACTCATATAATAACCCATACAATATTCATGGCAGACATTAGCTGTAGAGAGTTGTTCCCTATCATTTTTATTTATAGCAATGAATATGCCCTCCCCTCAAGCACATGAAGAGCAGTGGGGATTTTGGTAAAGAACAGACTGCTTTACAAGCTGTCTAATAGACAACTCTTATGGCTCCAGACCATGCATATGAGGCGGCTGTGCCAGAGAGAGCAGATACTCTGGCGGGAAGCTGCATTAGAAACAATACCGTGTCGCGTACAAAGCGTGGGTACAACAGAAGCTAACCTAATCCCTTATCAGTGGTGTGTGGGAATTAAACCAGTTAGCTGAAAGACGCCGCGACATGGCTAATATTTCATGCTAGTTATTTGTGTTTGTGTAAAGTGTTTGTTTTTTGTATTCTCATGCCTGCTCTTTTCTCCCGTCTTTATCTATAAATGATTAGAACTATCAGGGCAAATGCCAATTAAACCAGCGAGTTTAATTGATTCCCGGAGCAGGGAACTTTAAATAGCGGTAACAATAAACCCTGCACACCGCGACAGTCAGTGAAAGCGTGGTGCGGGGCCCATTGCCATGGAAACAATGAGCTTATTTTTAGCCACTGAGGCTAAACTTTTATCTGGCACTTTTGAACTCCCCATTGAAGTCCTTTTACTGATATTTTCAAGAGCCTTGTCTCCTGCACAGACATGAGCAAAGGATTAGTATTCAGCAACCTCATCCAGGTCTGCCATTAGCCAAAATTATCACCTGAGGAATGCACAATATCGGAGGATCACTAAAGTTTCAGGTGAACTTTCTGTGAAGCGGTGAGTCATTGTCTACTACCCTTAGGCGGTTTATAGTCCAATTTCAATCGAGCGTACAACGTCCTGTGATTAATATGTACGAATAACTTCTGAAGTTCTCCTCACAGAGGACTACCAAGCCATTAGTTCGATGGGGGTCATTATAACATAACACATCGATCAATGTGTTTTTTTTTTCTATCTAGTGTATTTACCATTTAATCCTTTTGGAGAATTATGTATCCAAAGCAATTGGCAGTGAATTCAGAGACACATCCTCAGGAAGGGGGGTGGGGTACTGGCTCAAGGACACCTGCAGTTGGACGATGGGGGTCGAATCCCAACGGCATCAAACACCCCAGCGGCCGCTGGGCTATCCCTTCTCATTTCATATCAACGCCCCCCCTCCCCCAGAGACGTCCTGAGGGTTTCCTCCTCTCTGCATCAAAGCTAGCGCTAACGCGCCAGGGTTTCTGCTAACACCCCCCATGTCTGATGCAGCCCTCGGTGATGGTATCCATGGTGAAGCCTGCTGTGTTGCAGCCCAGCAAAGGGATGTGATGACATCACCGTGCAGCCCTCAGCACCAAGACCTGGCATTCATCACCAGCTACGCTGCTTCGCGCGCCCTTTCAGGGCCCGATTGATATGTATGCAAAACCACATCTAAATGATCAATAGGATCAGCATCAATGGGATGATTCAATTCCCCCATTTATTGTAATTCAGGTTGGGTTACCGGCGAGCCAGTCAGAGTGCAAGGACTCATAATGCCTGACGATAATGTCTCGTAAACAACCCTGCAGGCTTCGTTAGACGCATTAGCAGTTTGACAGTTGATGGGTTTCTACTTTTTCTATTTTTTGGGCTACGTTGGGAGAAACTGAGCTATTGCATCATGCTTTTCAATTCATAACAAAAAACAAAGCCATACTAGGGTAAATATAAATACACCAAACTGGGTGCACTCACCCTAACCCTTTAGTGCAAAGGTTATCGGTTCAGTACAATATCAACCAATCATGCTGTCATGCTGTCTACCAGTTGTGCTACACAGGACAGTGAGTGACACCATTATGTCACTTGCTGTACACTGAAGGGAGAAGCCATTAACACTGCCATCTCGCTAGTGACCAGCAGGGACAGTGTTGTTCAAACGTCATGTGCTGGCACTGTCACAGCAAAAGAAGAAAAAGCCCAGTGGGACATTGGGCGCGTTCCAAAACCTCCCTGTTTCCAGGAGAGTGGGGAGCACTAAGTGGCCACGCAGCGGGTAAGAGCAGTGAGGATGTACATCAACCTTTCTCGCTTTATGGATTATGTTGAATAAGGGCATGTCCAGCAACAGTAAACCAAAACTCCAGAGTACTTTGTGTGGAGCAACACCGTGACGCACCCTGGGTGCCCAGCCTCTTCCCGGGGCGAGTGAGGCTGCGTCTGTGGCTCACCACGTATCCCCGCATGTACAGCTGTTAGAAGAGTGATGGGAAGACAACATCTGGAGACTGGAGGAAGCGAGGGGGATCTCACAGTTGGAGAGCACCCCTGCGGTGCGGGTGCTCCTACCACTGCGTCTCCCCGCCCTCACACACACACACGGCAGACTGTCAAACGACACGACGCCCTGCTAAACATATTCACCACTAAAGCGGTGAGCTCTGCGCCCCAGCGGGCAGCAAGCGCTCCGTCTGTTGGGAATGTTAAAAGTGTCTGTGCGTCTCCCTGCATGCACAGCGTGCTCCCGGATAATACACTTGTTTGTGTGCAACGGTCAATGATGTCCAGCTCCAGCAATGTAGCATGCCGTCATTAGTGCTCACCTGAACCGGCTATCATTTTTTGGAATGTTTTAACTTTTAGCACTTTCTGCAGCGAAACCTCTTTTTTTTTTTTTACTGTCCATTTTCTGCTGCGAGCCACTGAAATTAATAATGCACATGGTCTGGAATATTGTTTCCTAGAATAAAAAAGGCGGTCTCATGAAGCAGCCCCACCTGGAAAAGGAAACAATTAGACCGGGGGAACTCACAAGGTCCACAGTGCAGTCGGTCCCAGAGAGGTCCAGGTGGACCAGGCAGTTGGGCTGGGCCAGGAACAAGTACAGGTTCTGTGTCCAGGGGAAGATTAGTAAGCAAATACCAGAAGATTATACAAGTAAACACAATGACTGAGCCTGTGGGCCAGGAGGGAAAATGAGCCGAGAGTCTGGGCACAGACTAAGTTTCAATTCAATATTAAAGTTTTAGGTGTTTTTAAAAATGAAAGACTGTGTGTGTGTGCGTGTGTGTGTGTGTGTGTGAGATCATGCATGCATGAGTAAGAGTGTGTAGGAGAGTGAGAGAATGTCCATACAGTGAGTTAATGAGAGAGTGAGTGAGTGAGTGTGCATGTGGGTGCGGGCATTGTCAGCATATGTGTGCGTACCTGCGTCAGTTAGCTTGTGCGTCAGTTGGTGTGTCACAAGCACGTGTGTGTGTGTGTGCGCGTGTGTGCGTGTGTGTATGTGCGTGTGTATCTCACAGTGGCGTCGTCTCCAGACAGCACCCCAGGGTTTCTGCTGAGGTCCAGGTGGATCAGAGAGTTGGAGTAGTCATCGCTAGAGCACAGCGCCTGGGACAGAGACACCACACCTGGGGGGGAGAGGGGGAGGGAGGGAGAGAGGGATAGGGGGAGACTTATTTGCAGTTGGACACAGAATGAAATCCCTCAATTTAGAAAAGAGTTCCTTTCCCTGTCTTGTTCTCATCAACGCTACACCTGCGTGTGCGAGTAAAATGGGTGGACAAATATTACGTCATTGTTCATTTGTACTTCAAAACATGGGTGGGTGTGTGAGTGAGTGGTGAGTGATTCCACTCACCACTGTATGCCCATAAAAGTCTGAAGCCTGTGGTTAGCCCAGATCATGAACAGTCAATGATTCTCATTAATAGTACATCATGGTAATTAGCAGTGGAGTTAAGGAGGGCTAGGGTGTAGGAAAACGTTTTGGAATGCACCCCTGGTTGAACAGAGCAGCCCAGAGGACGAGTCAGTAGGCGGTATGTACGTGTGTACATCCCCCTCTCAGTCACCCAGCCGCTGGGTGGCGAGAGTAGAAGGAAACGGCCTTGAAACCACATGAGAGGAAGCTGAGCCTCCACATCCCTGAGACGTCCCTGAAACCCAAAATAAAGCCCTGGCGTGGATCACGACAGACCCCCCACAGCGAGGCCTGGACTGCTCATTAAAGCCCTCCGTGGGCTCGCCTGCTGAGCAGCAAATATAGAGCAAACTAAAAATATTCAGATAAATAAACAGTCGCCAACACAAAAGCAGTGGGGTGCGGGCGGCGAGCGGAAAGGCCTTTGGATTCAGACGTGTGTCCGTGTGTCACGGCACCCCGCCCCAACACCCCCCCTCAGGCTGGTGGTTCCTCTTCCTTCCCCTCCACGCAGCCCTCCCCTCCTCCCTCACCCTCAAACCCGTACCCCACCCGTACCCCCCCCCCCCCCCCCCCCTCGTTCCCACCCTCCCCCACGCTGTGGTGAAGTCATCAGCTCACTCCATCCCCTCACTCTCTTCTTCCCTCATTCCCCCTCCTTCTACCTCCTTCTACCTCCCCCCCCCCATGGCCTCCTCTCCGAGGCTGGCCAGCGAGGATCTAAACCCATCATCCACAATTTGGAGCGATTAGCAGGAAGAGAGGCCAGGGGGATGGGGGGTGAGGGATGAGGCGGGACAATCTAATCCGTGTACATTCACTACTGCAGGTACCAACTCTGCTGTCGCTCAGTAATGACCGACGATGCCACTGGGAGGAAACTACAGCGTGTGTGTGTGTGTGTGTGTGTGTGTGTGAAACGCAGAGAGAGGAAAAAGGGGACAGCTGCAGCAGGAGAGGAGTGAGAGCGAGAGAGAGATAGCCAGACAGAGAGAGAGGGATAGAGGAACAGCGAGGGAGAGACAGAGAGAGAGACTGACAGAGACAGAGAGACACATTAGAAAGACAACAGGAGAGAGAGGGTAGCCTACTCTTGTGTCATTGGGTGCATATGTTTGTAGATCTGGATGGGTGGGTGGGGGGGGGGGAGCATCTATAAATATTCAACATATTTAAAAAAAAAAAAAAGGAAAAAAAAAACGTCTAGCTACTGCAAAGTCATCACCGTCCTTTCAGCAACCAAGGTCACAGACTACAGCCTCACCCAGCACCCTCAATTCACTCCCAAGCATCATGTCAAGCACTCCACCGCCTTTCATGTGAGACAGAGAGAGAGAGAGAGACGGAGAGAGAGAGACAGACACAGAGAGATAGCGAGAGAGAGACGGAGAGAGAGCGACAGAGACAGGGAGAGAGACAGAGACAGAGAGAGAGACAGACACAGAGAGATAGAGAGAGACAGGGAGAGAGAGACAGAGACAGAGAGAGAGACAGGGAGAGAGAGACAGAGAGAGACAGTGACACAGAGAGAGACTGAGGTATCACTAGGATCCATCAGAGTGAGCAGTAATGTCCTGCTGGAGGCTGATGGGCCCAGGGGTGAGGCAAAGAGCAGAAGTAGGACACTGAACCCCAGGCCTCGATAGGCTCCCAGTATAGCTGGCAGATACATGAGCCCAGAGCCCTGGCTGACCATACAGAGATCAGAGCATACATAAATAATAACCTGCTTAGCTTATCCAGAGTACAGAAGGGCTGGGTGGGGGAAGAGAGAGAGAGAGAGAGAGAGAGAGAGAGAGAGAGAGAGAGAGAGAGAGAGAGAGAGAGAGAGAGAGAGAGAGAGAGAGAGAGAGAGAGAGAGAGAGAGAGAGAGAGAGAGAGAGAGAGAGAGAGAGAGAGAGAGAGAGAGAGAGAGAGAGAGAGCTGGAGGCATGGACAGAGAGGGGGTTGAGAGAGATTGTGAGAGATTGAAAGGGATTGAGAGAGATGAGAGAGATGAATGGAGAGTGATAGAAGGGGCGAGGGATGGTGAGAGATTCAGAGAGGTTTAACAGGATGAGAGAGACGAGATACAGGGACGGAAGAATGAGAGATGCAGAGTAATGTACAGAGACTGATGGAGACTGCGGGGGAAGAGGGAAGATATGGCGAGTATCTATGCAAGCCCATTTCTCAACAGATTGTGTTTCACCTTGCAGCTCCGCCCTCTTCCAGGAAGAAGGTAAACACAGAGCTCATATTATGAGTATTAATATATCATGACTATTAAACCACCAATCTGCCCTCCTCTAATATGTGCACATGCCCCTGAATTACTGTCACCATATGTGGGCCATCACGCTTCACAATAATTCAATCAAGCAGCCATGATTTTTACGTAGGCGAGTGCGTGCCTGCGTGCCTGCGTGTGTGTGTGTGTGTGTGTGTGTGTGTGTGTGTGTGTGTGTGTGTGTGTGTGTGTGTGTGTGTGTGTGTGTGTGTGTGTGTGTGTGTGTGTGTGTGCGTGCCTGTGTGCGTGCGTGTGCATCCACCTACCCTTGGAGGAGAGTGAGGTCTTGGAGAGGTTGAGGAGGCGCAGGCCCTTGTTGAGGCGACACACCTGCTGGATGAGGTTGGAGACACCTGGGGGGGGGGGGGAGGAGAGGCCAGGGTGAGAGGGAGCGCTGCCAGTCGTCCAATGAGCCGCGTGATGAGCAAGGTCACCCTCAGCCGATGCGCGGCGACGGGCAGACGCTGATCCAAAGTGGACCAAGTATGAGGAAAAGCGAGGGGTGTGAAGCGCAAACACAGTGTATGCATTGCAAAGTTGTGTCTGAATGCTGAATTAGTCGCTTGGCTGCCGGCTGGTAGCAGCATCTGTAGATGAGGAGACTCTCCTCCAAAGCGGGTAAAAGCGACATTTATTTTAGAGACACGTCATTAAGGAGCAGGCAGGGTTTTGGGCGTCTCCCGCAAGGATGCGGATGCGAGGGGATCGAACCCACAACCCTTCAACTGGAGTTATTCACCCCCAACGCCATAACTTCTGGGCTGTCCCTCATCAGACAGCGCTCATAAGGACACACACGGCAAATAGAGTCGAAGGAAATAAATGCTCGCTCACCAACATGTGAAAGAGTAAATAGAAATTAAGTATAAAAATACAAACGCAAAAACCACGGAAATATAATGTGGAGCATGGTGGGTGGGTGTCGGGGGGGCTGCTGTCAATCAAGTCTAACAGAAGTGAGCACAGACGGGGAGCAGACGGAGACAGACGGAGACAGACAGAGACAGACAGACAGACGGAGACAGGCGGCTACGACTCACGGTGTTGCTGCAAAAACAAAGAGTTGAGTAGGATTAGATAGTATCTGAATAAACCTGCCGCAGGCACACAGACACACCAAGAAAATCAATCGCTCTCTCTCCCTCTCCCCCCTCTCTCTCCCTCCCTCTGAAAGAAGGCAGAGGTGAGGGCACACAGGGACGGCCGAGCTTGGATGTAAACACAGAGAGAGATTGAGAGAGAGAATGTGCGTGAGGAGGACAGAGAGCTGGAGCGAAAGATGGACTGCGTGTGAGATTCAGCGAGAGGGTCAGGGAGTCATAGAGACAGCCAGAGGGTCAGGGAGTCATAGAGACAGCCAGAGGGTCAGGGAGTCATAGAGACAGCCAGAGGGTCAGGGAGTCATATAGACAGCCAGAGGGTCAGGGAGTCAGAGAGACAGACAGAGGGTCAGGGAGTCATAGAGACAGCCAGAGGGTCAGGGAGTCATAGAGACAGCCAGAGGGTCAGGGAGTCATAGAGACAGCCAGAGGGTCAGGGAGTCAGAGAGACAGACAGAGGGTCAGGGAGTCATAGAGACAGCCAGAGGGTCAGGGAGTCATAGAGACAGCCAGAGGGTCAGGGAGTCATAGAGACAGCCAGAGGGTCAGGGAGTCATAGAGACAGCCAGAGGGTCAGGGAGTCATAGAGACAGCCAGAGGGTCAGGGAGTCAGAGAGACAGACAGAGGGTCAGGGAGTCATAGAGACAGCCAGAGGGTCAGGGAGTCAGAGAGACAGCCAGAGGGTCAGGGAGTCATAGAGACAGACAGAGGGTCAGGGAGTCAGAGAGACAGACAGAGGGTCAGGGAGTCAGAGAGACAGCCAGAGGGTCAGGGAGTCTTAGAGACAGCCAGAGGGTCAGGGAGTCATAGAGACAGCCAGAGGGTCAGGGAGTCAGAGAGACAGCCAGAGGGTCAGGGAGTCAGACAGACAGCCAGAGGGTCAGGGAGTCAGAGAGACAGACAGAGGGTCAGGGAGTCAGAGAGACAGCGAGAGACAGAGAGAGAGATAATGCAAGACAGGGTCAGCGAGAGAGACAGACCAAAAAAGAGGGCAAAAAGAGTGCACTAAAGAAAGAGACAGACCTAGAGGAAGTCAGAGCCTGCCAGAGTGTGAGAGAGCCAAAAGAGAGGGCAAGGGTGCTGTCAGAGTCCAGTGTGTGTGTGTGTGTGTGTGTGTGTGTGTGTGTGTGTGTGTGTGTGTGTGAGTGTGTGTACCTTGGTTGTCCAGTGTGTTATGTGACAGGTTGATGGAGTGGATCACGGAAGACGGGTTTTCCGACAGTGCGGAGGCCATCTTCTGGGGGAAGTCCCTGCGGAGACACCCCAGCCCTCAGAATAAATCACCGGCCTCCGGAAGACACGCCAGCCATCAGCCTGCCCTCGGTGCAGCCGCGGCTGCGCTGCACCACACAGCCCAGCTCTGACCATAATAACACGTCCCAATAGCAGCTTAATCGTTATGCTAATTTGCTATGCCCGGAGGTGGACTGATTCATTTAGAGCGTTATTGAATTGGGACTCTGGCTCTGCTGCGTGTTCAGGTCCAGGAGCGCGAGCCGCTTCCCCTCAGGAGCGCGTGGCGGAGCGTGATGCGGAGGAGGAGGCGGCGCCGTCACTGTCGCCGTGGGTCGGAGAGGTGTGCCCAGGAGGACAGAGGGTGACGCGGCCGGGGGGAAAGGGGCTCCACAACAGGGGCGCTGGAGGGGACGCGCTGACAGGCAGCAGAGGGGGACAAAGGAAGCGACGGCGGCTGGGGCCGCGTGCGTGCTTGTGTGGTACGATAAGAGACTCCGGCATTAAGTCAAAGTCAGAGCAAAGAGGAAAGACGGCGCGCGCGCGGTGTGTGTGTGTGTGTGTGTGTGTGTGTGTGTGCGTATGGGCGTGCGTGTGTGCATGTGTGGACCCTCTCATCATGTTGTCAGAGGGTCAACAAAAAGGTGACGATGGAAGGAGGAGAGAGAGGAAATGAGGAGGGAAACAAAAGGAGGAGGGACAGAAAGGAGCTCTGAGGAGCCCAAAAGGAGGACAGCGGAGTGTGGCCACAGGGGAGCAGGCGAAGGAGAGAGGGGGATGAAGAGGAGGAGGAAGATGGACGTTTTAGGTGCGGGAGAAGGGCGGAAGTGAGAGCCCGGGGGGGGGGGGAGATTTGAAGAGGAGGATGACGATGATGACAGGCAGAGAGGAAGATGAGGGAGACTTACGACTTGAGCCCGGCGTTCTCCAGTGTCAGCTCCTCCAGGCTGTTGGACTTGCTGACGGTGTGGAGCACCTGGTCCACCACCTCCGAGCCCTGAGGAACACACCCAGGAAGAGGGGCTGCTTCAGGGCTCCGGGTCAGCCTGGCCCGGAGTCCCGCCTCCGCCCGCAGCCACAACACCCTCTTCACTTCTCAGTGATCACAGAAGGCAGGGAGGGAGCAGCGTCTAAATGGAGCTCTCCTAACCCTCTCTTTGCAACTCTTAAATCAGCAATCTTTTTGATTGATGATTGATGATTTCATTTGGAATCGGGATTGAGAATGGATTCAAAATAAATTGGGGAATGTTGATCCCTAGTTTATTATCTGCCATGTTAGGAGGAGTAATAGGCGATTAAAGGAATGATGACACCTTGTATTTCTGATTTCTGTGCCGCTCTCCACACGCTCCAGTTATTATTAACACCAGCTAATGCAGCAACTCTAACCTCTTTTCTGTAGCTACTCTCGTTTTGATTGCTCGTCTTTGATTGCTCCCAGCCTCACTTGTAAATGGCTTTGGATAAGAGTGTGTGCTACGTGACTCACTGTAAATGTAAATGCATCCACTATTACCGTCCTGTTCATTACCCAAAGGTGCTCTCGGCTCGCATCCCCAGGGACAGAGCAGTGGCAGTGGAGGGCCATCGGTCAACCGTGGGGAAGCTAGCTGCTGGCTAGCTGGCCAATGCTATCACCGCGGTCACTATTTAGTAACTGAGCTTTCAATCAGTAGTTAGTTAGGTAGTTCTAATGCTCTTATCTAGGGAGGAAATCTAAGCAAACGTGATGTTTTTTTTACTGGGAAATTACATCAGAGTACCGTTATTTTTAGGTTTTATTTTCCTGAAAACAAGCCTGGTCCCTTGGGTTCCTCCTCCTGACTGATCAGTCTGACGGTGCTCCAGTAATGTAATAATAGTCCAATGATTCTACAAAGTTACAGTGTTCAGCTGTCGGAGCACAGCTTCCTCCAACAACGTGGGCGCTGTGTGTGATGCTGTGGGCTCCTCCGATTGGCTGATAAACTGGTGGCTGCAGAAGAGTTCTAATAAGGCCAGCCAAGAGACAACAGCCGGCCGGCCGAGTCCATTCCATCTGATTCATGAAAAGACTCACAGCATTCAGGGGGTGGCTGTTTCTTTCATGAATATTTCATGAAATCAGCCAAATCACAGCAGCGGCTGAGGCTGATGAATAAGACTATGGTTCGCCGGCATGCTGAGAGAGCTGGGAGATGGGGAATCTAAAGAATAACAAATCTAGGTTATCAGCAGAAACTTTGGGCAGGGAACTTCAGAGCTAGCCCGGGACATGTGGAGAGACACGGCTCATGTAGATGCAAGTGTGTGGGTTTTCCTGTGTGGTTCCTGCCTCATAATAATAATACACCCACTACAGTTACAGGAGACTTTTCTGTCTCTCCTTCCTTGCATCTATTATGCATACGCTGTATGATTGTGATGAAGCTGCGTCCTCCCACTGCCACCACTGTCTCCCCAGAAGCAATACAGCGCGCTAGAGAGCTTCTTATAGGCACTAGAGGTAATGTTACCAGGAACTACATACAGGAGATTAATGATGGATACAATTGTGATAGTTAGGAAAGCTTGAAATGTTTACGAACTAGGGGACGGATACGGTTGCTATAGAGATGGTTACCAGGGGATGGATACGGTCACTATAGAGATGGTTACCAGGGGACGGATACGGTTCCTATAGAGATGGTTACCAGGGGACGGATACGGTTACTATAGAGATGGTTACCAGGGGACGGATACGGTTACTATAGAGATGGTTACCAGGGGACAGATACGGTTACTACAGAGATGGTTACCAGGGGACGGATATGGTTATGATAGAGATGGTTACCAGGGGATGGATATGGTTACTATAGAGATGGTTACCAGGCGCATGTCCTTGCAGTGGAGTTTGGTGAACCACGTGTTGTACGCCATGGACGCCACAATCACCGCCAAGTCCCTGGAACACACACACACACACATTTAGATTAAGAAAAACACTTGCATTAGCAAAGCTCATCTGCTGCAGGCCATTCGATGTCATTGATCCATAAATTTACATTACGGTGAAACTTCTTTCTCCCGCCCCTCCCCCGGCACTTCATCATCCTGACAGTGGGGGGTGGGGGGCGGGGGCGGGGGACACCCTTCTAATCATGTGACTGATGTGGCACCCTGCTGGGGGCTGGGTAGAGGGAGGAGCGTGGGTAGAGGGTGAAAGCAGGGTGGAGGGAGGAGAAGGCCGAGGGGTGGAGGGATGGGGGGGTGAAGAGGGTGAGAGGGGGAGGGGGAAAGGGCAGAGAGGGGAGAGGTGGAGGGGTGGAAGGAAGACAGGGTAGAGAGAGAGAGAGAGAGAGAGAGAGAGAGAGAGAGAGAGAGAGAGAGAGAGAGAGAGAGAGAGAGAGAGAGAGAGAGAGAGAGAGAGAGAGAGAGAGAGAGAGAGAGAGAGAGGAGAGAGAGAGAGAGAGAGAGAGAGAGAGAGAGAGAGAGAGAGAGATGTGGAGAGGAGGATCGATGGATGAGGTCGTTGACGCAGTACCACCAAGGCGAGATTCATAGTACGGACCCCTGGTACACATGGGCCACCACCTACACACACACAGGCAGTGGGCCAGTTAGCGTGTGTGTGTGTGTGTGTGTGTGCGCGTGTGTGTGCGTGTGTGGTAGAGAGACAAATGATAATGGAGTGAAAAGTTGTGAGGGAGGAACCAGAGACTACACAGCGGAGAGGAAGAGAGAAAATATTGAGTAACAGAGAGAGTAGGACAGGGCAGGAGAAGAGCAGAGGAAAGAGAGATAAAACATGAAGATAGATTAAGCGATGGGAATAGAGAGATGGAAGATTGGAAGAGGTGGAAGGGAAATAGAGAGGTAGAGGGAGGAGAGGGAAGGATACATACAATTAAAGAGGGATCAGTGTGTGTTGTATGAGTGTCCAGGGTCCACCTAAAGCCCGTCTATACATCACCTGACAAGAGGAAGAGGATGGGTGGTACAAAGAGGGGGGAGTGCACAAGAGAACAGAAAGAAAGTCAGCCGAGGAATGAAATGTGTGTGCCAGAGGGCTGGACTTTAGATCTCAGAGTAAGATGGCTGCAGGCCTCGTTCCTTTTAGACAACACTACCATGTCAACCACTAACGCATGGTGTGTGTGTGTGTGTGTGTGTGTGTGTGTGTGTGTGTGTGTGTGTGTGTGTGTGTGTGTGTGTGTTATAGAGTGGGTCTATGCGCTTGTCATGATTCATTCATCATCAACAAGGTTTGAGTTTTGACAGCAACATGCAATTGACCTCTGGCAATGGTGCGTGTGTGCATTAGAGTGAGAGGGAGTGAGCGAGTGAGTGAGCGTGTGAGGGTGTCAGAGAGAGACACACAAACAAAAGAGGGACAAAGAGAGAGAGAGAGAGAGAGACAGAGACAGAGACAGAGACATAGAGAGAGAGAGAGAGACAGAGACAGAGACACAGACAGAGAGAGAGAGAGAGAGAGACAGACAGACACATACAGAGAGGGAGAGAGAGAGACACACAGACAGAGAGCATTGACAACATGCAGCTATGTCCATTGGCATACCAAAGCATCTGGTCACAGTGAAAACACACCAAACCATTCCAGGCCCCCTAGGAGTCGGCCCAATGACAGGTCCTTTAAATATCCTGAGACCACCTGACGTCTGGAGCGTGACTCAGGTGAAGGGGGAGTGAGGGGGGAGGGGCGAGGGGGAGGAGGTAATGGAAGATGTGTCGCCAATACCAAAAGAGGCAGACAGCCACACAGGAGATGTCTAAATCTAAAGAAGAGCCATGCACCTGTGTCTGTGTGTGTGTGTGTGTCGGTCGGTGTGTTTGTGGGTGTGTGTATGTGTGTCAGCCAGCAAACCAGCTGTCTGCAGAGTCTTCTTTAAGCTAAAAACACTCAGGCATAACGCTACTCCCAAACCTACTCCTCTGCTCACACACAAAAAACAAGAAACACACACACACACACACACACACACACACACACACACACACACACACACACACACACACACACACACACACACACACACACACACACACACACACACACACACACACACACACACACACACACACACAGGCTTACTTACTTTGCTGCTCGGGGCCGCACACACGCACACACACAAGCATGCAAACACGCATGCACACAAGCATGCACACACGCACAGTGGTGGCTATTTGGTCAGATCTGAGACGGGGGGGGGGGGAATGTGAAAGTGGGTCGACAGGGTTTAGGGACGGGGGGGATCACACAGGAGGGATCAACCGCAGTCAAACTGGAAAAGAAAACCTAACATACAAGGAAGAGCAGCGATGGTGATGGTCTCTAGGGGTAACGGGAGGCAGGAGAGAGGAAGAGGATGCACAGAGACACAGACAAAGAGAGTAAATGACAAGTCTAGAGATTAAGGAAGAGAAAGAGACGCACACTGAGACAAAGGCCGATACAGAGAGAGGGGCAGAAAGAGGGCGAGAGACAGACGTAGACAGACAGACGTAGAGACAGACATACAGACTGGGAGAAAGAGAGCGAGGGGGGCGACGTGGTGCAGGATGAGAGGAGCCAGGGTTGGGGTCTCTTCAGGGGAGCAGGCGCTGCTGGTTCACAGAGGCCTTGTCTCAACATGTCTCTCCTGCATGACTCCCTGAGGCTCAACTAAACCTCCGCCCCCCCCACTCAACTTAAACACACAACGTGTCATTAAAAGCCCTTTTCCCTACCATTGACTTTGTCAAAACCTTTGTTTGACACAAAGCTCCAGAATAGGTGTGTTTGTTATGATGTCTTGGGACTTTAGGCTGGCAGGGGGATGAGTAAGAGCAGAACAACAAAAACATTACGATTCTTTGTTGTTATTTCCTAAGAAATATCTACATCAAACCAGTGTTGGAAGCCTTCTGAATACCAACACCGATACAGAAATAGATGCTCTTAAGTATTTAACTATGCCGTCAGCAAGTCGATCAGAAAACAATCAATAATGTCTAATCCATACCAATATTATGGTCCATTTATCCAGCAAGAAAATATGAAGTGATGTATTCATCCAAAAGTGACATTTCAGCCATTGTCCAATAATATTCAAAAAGACCCAAATGTCAGGCCTTAGTTAGTAAAGGTCACCCTTGCGTACGCGTGTGTGTGTGCATGCATGTGTGTGTACGTGTGTGTGTATACGTGTGTGTGTACGTGTGTGTGTGTACGTGTGTGTGTGTACGTGTGCGTGCGTGTGTGTGTACGTGTGTGTGTGTGTGTGTGTGTGTGTGTGTGTGTGTGTGTGTGTGTGTGTGTGTGTGAGAGACGCAGGTGAGCCCAGGCTGAATGTGCGTGTGTACAAAGAAAACAAAATGGTGCGGTGATCCGTCCGAGGTCGTCACGGCGACGGATAAGAGCTGACACAGTGGTTTGTAGCCGCGGGGTAAGCGCTGCGCTAGCTACATTTCACAAAGGAATGAAAGAACAGGTAAATGAAGAGAAGTTTGGGCCACTGTAGGCCCGCACTGTGAGGAGAGGGGGATTAAGCCACACCACTCGCCAGGCATTCGGCCCACGCGACGGAAAATAAAAACATGATTCAGGAGCAGATACGGGCCATTAAAGGAGAACTTAAGGGCACCTCGCTCAACGATGGCCAGATCAAACCCAGGACCTTTGAAACACCTCCAGCCTGGTGGCTTGGGGGGCTGGAGCCTGCTGGAGTCAATGTCATGGAGTTCCACTCAACTAGATGGAGAAACTTCCCACTCCTCGAGACATTATGAAGTGCTCAAACAAAAAGTGAGCTCGTCTCCAATCCTCCAACTCCAACATGTCTAGTCTCTGCATCCCCTGACGCCAAGACAATAGGACACGCCCCCACTTCCTGCTGCATCTTGAGCTGACAGGAAGTGCAGCGGGACGTTTTGATTAAAAGCTCCGTCTGCAGCGATGAGGAGGAGCTGGTGAGGAACCACAGTGGGGAAACAGCGCCATGTTCTGCCTCCTCTGACGAGGCTGGGACAAGCCTGCTCATGTGTAAACAAAGCCCTGACTAGACACTAATACGGCGGAGGAAGGGCGGAGATGGGGGGGTAGGGGGAGACAGTAACACAAATGAGATTTGAGAAGATGGATAAGTATGTAGGTAGAAAGGTACCGTCTGTGTGTGTGTCTGTCTGTCTGTCTGTCTGTCTGTCTGTCTGTCTGTCTGTGTGTGTGTGTGTGTGTCTGTGTGTGTGTGTCTGTGTGTCTGTGTGTGTGTGTGTGTGTGTGTGTGTGTGTGTGTGTGTGTGTGTGTGTGTGTGTGTGTCTGTGTGTGTGTGTGTGTGTGGTTGTGTGTCTGTGTGTGTGTCTGTGTGTGTGTCTGTGTGTGTCTGTGTGTGTCTGTGTGTGAGTGCGTGTGTGTGGTTATGTACTTGCGTGGGATATCCACCAGGAGAAGAAAAGGGGAGCCTGAAAGCGTGGAATAAAGACGACTGACAGCTGACAGGGTGCATCAGCCGGGACCGGCTGTCAGCCAGCATCAGGACACTGGGGGAACAGCTACCCAAGACCCCTGCCTTCACAGAGGCCTAGAGCAGTGATGAAGAAGCTCACCTTGTCAGGTACAAGATGGGGGAGGACTAACTGTTTATTAATATAGGTTACGACTACCAGTATCTTTGTATATTTTATGATAGTCAATGACAGTGTTGTGTTAATCCTAAAATATCCAATAGCAGTAAATGGGAGGTTTTGTCCATTTAGCCCTGACAGTGGTCTAAATGTTAACATAGGTAATAATCAGAATGTACTTGGCCTCCAACTTGAACCGAGAGATTCAAATGGCCTCTGATGGCACCGGTGAGTGACATTTTTTGTTCAGTTGGTGAAACACTTAACATTGGTAAATGTTTGGCACCGGTGTCAGGAGTAATTATTTTTATGACGAAATACTGATGAAATACACAAGAATGTATTTAGGTGTGAAAAACTCATGGGCCAATTACCTTTCTCCTGGGATAAATATACAGAAGGTCAGCTCTGCCTCAACGATGTTTACAAATTCATTTATTCATTTATGTATTTTCAAAAGGTCTGCCTTGTCGAGTAACTCCGAGATTCACATTTATTGGGCTAATGATGTTGACAGATTTTTGTCATAGCGTTGATTAGCGACAAGGACAGAGGAGCTTTATAGCTCTATTAACTCAGCTAGCAGGCTAGGGCTAGCTGCTAATGTTAAGTGACTGTGAGGGATGGACTCAATTGGCACCACAACGTGGACAGAGAAGGGCATGTCCAAGTCTTTCAACATCATGACCCAGAACACATGACGCTTTCACAGTCTATGACGTCTCGTTTCGGGGGAGACCACAGCAACATGAGACCGTTTATGTGCCCCAAGAACCCAAGCCATCGATGGCACCGAAATGGCCAATCCAAAAAGTAACGCGCACGTCCGCAGTCAAGAGACCAGATTCCGTGTGGAGTTACCGGCTGTCGAGGTGGCTGAAATCCAACAGGTTGAACTCTCGGTTGTCCTGAGAGTGGTAGATGGTGTCGACATCCTGAGGGGAGGAATAAACAGACAAACACACCGGTGAGGAGCCAGCGGGGGAGACGGAATAGACTAAAGAAGCACTTAAGATACACACGGCGAACAGATGGGAATCACAACAGAGATCAAACGACTGATTGATCAGGGTGCGATGGCTGTGCTCCCACCGCAGCCCTGATGAAAGCCCCGCGCGCTAAATGAGGCATCTTGGAGACGAGAGGGGGAGTGTTGTCTCACCCACTGCACCTCCTCTTTGCAGCCGATCCCGTTGTAGTCGCACAGCGCCGCGTAGGTCTCAGAGAAACCCCCTGGAGGAGAGGAGGAGGTGGGGGAGAGGAGGAAGAGAGAGGGAGAAACAGAGGGAGTGATGGGCACGAAAAGAGGAGAGAGGAGGGGGAAGAAGCGGGTGAGGAGGGGGAAGAAGCGGGTGAGGAGGGTGAGACGAGAGAGAGGATGGTGGGGGATAAAGTGGGATTAGTGATGGAGAATAAATGAGAGGACAGCAAGAGACCGCAAGAATGGGGATACGAGTGGAGGGGATGATGAAGGGAAAAGATGGAGAGAACAGGAGAACAAAAACAGGCCAAGGTTCAAAAGAAACAGAAAGGAAGGAGAGAGGAAGATTCTGTGCACACATCCAGGTGAGATCAAAGTGTTGACTGTGAAAGATCTGGTTGAATAACGGAATGACCAACAGATCAGAGAGGAAATCTAACAACAATCACCATCCTCCGTCTGTTCAGCTCTGTCCTCCACAAAAAGTGGAATACACTTTTCTTCAAAGCTATAGTTCATGGTGGGTACGGGGTAGGGACTGCATACTGACCAGAGTGTTTGACTCCCAGTCGGGAAAGGTTCCGGGTTCAATCCCGTGCCAGCAGGCTACCTGTCGGCGACCATGGGCAGGTGACCCAGCAGCTGGCTATTCACCTGTATCTGTATTCACCATGACCCACTTTGGACCAAGCGTTGCTGTGTGTGTGTGTGTGCGTGCGTGCGTGCGTGTGCGTGCGTGCGCGTGCGGCGTTGAATGCGGCAGCTCACCACAGGTTTTTTGGGTCTCTAGCGATGAATCAGAAGTAGGTGAAAATTTGTGCACTCCATCTGCCACGTCGCCCTCTGCTCGACATATAGGAGGCCTGAGAGAGAGAGAGAGAGAGAGAGAGAGAGAGAGAAAGAGAGACATTAGTCTTCTTAACTTGCGTCACCTTAAAGGATCCTTTGAATTAAGACAGAAAGACACAGCCAGATCTCATTAAGATCAAAATCCAAAATAGAAAAAATTCGATTTCCTTTGCCCTCGGCTACCCTTGAACAGGCAGCCAAAGAGCACTAGCATGTCAAGTTAAAATGTCCAACCAAAAAGTCTGATTAATTTCAGAAAACACAAAGGACTTTTATAATGAAAGAGCTGATGCTTGTTTTCCAGTGGACTTTAATAGACAAGCTACTTTCTTCACATAGTAATAATATCTCCACCCACATCTTGACATTATTTTTTTCCTTCTTTATTACATTTTGTCCTTATCATTCGTATGTTCACCTTTGTCTATGGCTCAATCTGTTGTCCTTCAGTAATAACTTCTTCGAAATTAGCTCAGTGAATCAACACGCCAGGGCACTAACCACATACAACAACAATCGTGGCGGCCGCAGGTTCGATTCCCACCTGTGTCCTACATATCATCTCTCTCTTCCTTTCTTTCTTTCAGCCCACTGTCCAGTCATCAAAGGCACACAAAAATCCGTAGAAATATTCAACTGAAATAACAGTATTTTTCCATGAGCAGCTTTGTGTGTGTGGTTTAAGGTTACAGTGCATCAAGTACAAGACCTCACATCACACTATGTCAGCTACCGGTGTTACCAGGGACTATTCGTTGCTTTCATATATAACGTGGTAACTGTTTTTTTAACTTCAGCCAATCAGCTAAAACAAAAAAAAAAGATTTTTGAGCATATTATTTTGAGCACATTGTTTTTGCACTCTCAAGCCAACATGTGGTCGATCTATTTGAAAGTTGTTTTGAATGTCCGGTTGTTAGCGCATTGATTTGGAAGCGTTTGAAAGCCAGCACTGTCCCCTTGGTGAAAGATAACGCACGCTCTAGCAGAATCTGCTTTTCAACTACACGTAAGGTTCAGCGGTCTTTATTGTAAAATAAGCGAATAAGTGAAGGGGTCTTGAATCAACCTGAAGGCATTGATTAGACAATAACGACTGGCTTGCTGCACATTATCCCACTTATTACATTGTTATTGTGAAGATATCAATCATTTCACACAAAATATATCAACAAAAATGATTTGCTTTAAAAACAACAGCAGCAGTCTGCTACAACAGACCACCGAATGCCATGACTGACCGATCAGAATCGAGTACTCATCAGAGCCATGTAATAACTACATTCAACTAGTTTCACGTAGCCGATGACTCTAGCCCTCCTCCAAAGAGCAGGGAGGACCACGTGGAGCCATTCCTACATATGTTAGGTGATCCTGACCCCCACGTGACTCCAGGGCAACACGGCCCTACTTAATCCTATTTGGCAGATAAATGAAAAACACAACACCTCACTATATCCCTGACCTTAATCCCCACACAGCCAGCCTTATCTGGCCCTCCCCCTGTCCCACGGGCGGGGGTTACATGTCTAGCTCACCTTCCATTCACTGTAACTAACAAGGTACCCCCCCCTTCATCCTCCCCCCATCCTCAGAATCCTCCACCCACAGTGTTTACACTTCAACAAATTGCTAACATGGCAACTCATCTCCAACAATCCTCCCCCCTCCTCCTCCTCCTCCGTGTCCCACCAATCACTAACAAGAACAAGAATTTTCCCAGCACCCCCCTTCCAACTGTCACCCTCCCCTCTCTCCCTCCTTCCTCACCATCCTCCTCACCCCTAAAGCATACATGAACTTCTATTCCTCCCCCTTCTTATTTCTCCCCTCCCCACCTACTGAGGGAGACGGGAGGAAGGATTGAGAGGCTGAAGACATCAGAGCCCGAGAGAGGGTCAAAGGGAGGGGGGAGACCGAGAGGGATTGGGGAGGAGGTAGAGCTGCAGAGAGAGGGACATGGGGAGAGAGACTGAGGATGAGACAGAGAGAGGGACATGGGGAGAGAGACTGAGGATGAGACAGAGAGAGGGACATGGGGAGAGAGACTGAGGATGAGACAGAGAGAGGGACATGGGGAGAGAGACTGAGGATGAGACAGAGAGAGGGACATGGGGAGAGAGACTGAGGATGAGACAGAGAGGGACATGGGGAGAGAGACTGAGGATGAGACAGAGAGAGGGACATGGGGAGAGAGACTGAGGATGAGACAGAGAGAGGGACATGGGGAGAGAGACTGAGGATAAGACAGAGAGAGGGACATGGGGAGAGAGACTGAGGATGAGACAGAGAGGGACATGGGGAGAGAGACTGAGGATGAGACAGAGAGGGACATGGGGAGAGAGACTGAGGATGAGACAGAGAGAGGGACATGGGGAGAGAGACTGAGGATGAGACAGAGAGGGACATGGGGAGAGAGACTGAGGATGAGACAGAGAGAGGGACATGGGGAGAGAGACTGAGGATGAGACAGAGAGAGGGACATGGGGAGAGAGACTGAGGATGAGACAGAGAGAGGGACATGGGGAGAGAGACTGAGGATGAGACAGAGAGAGGGACATGGGGAGAGAGACTGAGGATGAGACAGAGAGAGGGACATGGGGAGAGAGACTGAGGATGAGACAGAGAGAGGGACATGCTGAGAGATTAGACCGGAAGGAGGGAATAGACTCCATTTCACTTCACGCACCATCACCAAGTTCTGAAGTGGTACTCACACTTGTCCTCAAAGTAGTAACACGTTCTGCCCTCTTGAGGACTTTTCAAATGTCTATGGAGAACAATTTTTTAAGATTAGCGATTTAACCAGCGGCCTTTTGTCTGAACCCCCGTGTTCCACACATCTTCAACTTGCGAAAAACTATTACAAAGAAGACATCGACCGCGCGCTGCAGGACAACGTACAAATGCAGCAGGCGGCACACACACACACACTCCCTGTCTCCTTTGATTCAGAACAAGGTAAACGCTCGCCACAAAGTCAATATGGACGTCACCTCGCACAGAGAGGCAGACATCACCTACACAAAGGAGGGCCACTGTGGGGAGCGGGGAGTCTCACAGACAAGAGGGGGACATAGGGAGGAGGGGAGAGAGGAGCACAGGGAGGGGAGGAGAGAGGAGCACAGGGAGGGGAGGAGAGAGGAGCACAGGGGGGAGGGGAGAGAGGAGCACAGGGAGGGGAGGAGAGAGGAGCACAGGGGGGAGGGGAGAGAGGAGCACAGGGAGGGGAGGAGAGAGGAGCACAGGGGGGAGGGGAGAGAGGAGCACAGAGGGGAGGAGAGAGGAGCACTGGGAGGGGAGGAGAGAGGAGCACTGGGAGGGGAGGAGAGAGGAGCACAGGGAGGAGGGGAGAGAGGAACACAGGGAGGAGGGGAGAGGAGCACAGGGGGAGGGGAGAGAGGAGCACAGGGGGGGAGAGAGCACAGGGGGGAGGGGAGAGAGCACAGGGAGGAGAGAGGAGCATAGGGGGGAGGGGAGAGAGGAGCACAGGGAGGAGGGGAGAGAGGAGCACAGGGGGGGGGGAGAGGAGCACAGGGGGGAGAGAGGAGCATAGGGGGGAGGGGAGAGAGGAGCACAGGGAGGAGGGGAGAGAGGAGCACAGGGGGGGGGAGAGGAGCACAGGGGGGGAGGGGAGAGAGGAGCACAGGGGAGGAGAGAGCACAGGGGGGAGGGGAGAGAGGAGCACATGGAGGAGGGGAGAGAGGAGCACAGGGAGGAGGGGAGAGGAGCACAGGGGGGGAGGGGAGAGAGGAGCATACAGAGGAACGGAGAGAGAACCATAGGGAGGAGGGGAGAGAGGATCACAGGGAGGGGAGGAGAGAGGAGAAGAGGGGGGGAGGGGAGAGAGGAGCACAGGGGGGAGGGGAGTGAGGCGCATACGGAGGAACGGAGAGAGAACCATAGGGAGGAGGGGAGAGAGGAGCACAGGGAGGGGAGGAGAGAGGAGAAGAGGGGGGAGGGGAGAGAGGAGCACAGGGAGGGGAGGAGAGAGGAGAAGAGGGGGGGAGGGGAGAGAGGAGCATAGGGAGCAGAGCAGAGGGAGGAGCGGCCAGCAGGTCAGCGGGGCTGACATTGACGGGTCCTGGCTCATCAGGACGCTGGCAGTGGGGAGCCGTGCTCCACACCTGGACCTGTTGACACGTGGCAGCCGGCCAGCCCAGAGCCGCTGGACTCCTCCCTCACGGCCTGAGGGCACCGCGGGGACGGACACACGGCAGTCTCAAGTCTTCTGGAGCTCCCTGGATTTTCTATCATTGTAGACTTTGTCGTTGTTTGAATTCTTGTTACCATTATAATTACTGTTTACATTCAGCATTTACATTAAGTATCTACTACTCGTGTATATAGAATGATAAGTTTCAGTATTTGTTGTAGTTCTTGGTACAATATTATAAAATAAAAAATCTTATTACTGTTCTGTGCAACTGCCACAGCCACATGTCCCATCTGGGATTAATGGAGGCCATCTAATCTTAATGGAAATGAGAGTGTTTCTGTGCTCGGAGAGGATCTTACAAGTTTACAGAGGTGTTGACAGTACATCATAAAGAGAGGGGGAGAGAGAGTGTCCTACGCATACACAGAGCTGCTGAAAAGATAATGAGAAGAGAGGAAGTACATTTCTTTAAATCACAAATCAGCAGACTAGCTCAAATCTGGGTGAATAGAGCACATTACTTTTGTTTGTTTGTGTTGCATTTGTTTCGGCCAATCGTGTCGCTGGAGGGGGGGATTTGTAAGGGTGTAATTTGCTGGCAGCTAACAAGCTCTGGTCAGGACACAAAACTCGATAGAAAAGGTACCTGTGAGGGTTTAAAATCAACACTGTGGCGAAACACCTTCTGAAAGCTCCATCCACTCGCACAAATGAGTTTCTCTTCGGAGAACATCTCTGTGACGAAGCGAGAAACAAGGCGTAACCCCCCCCCCCCCCCTGCCCTCAGAGCTCTGCTCCAACATAGCAGCACTGCTGCATCGCAGACTACTCACGCGTAGATGGAGTTGTTGAAGACACGGGACAGGGCGTAGTTGATGTGGCCCACCACGTGGTCCACCTGATCCTGGGTCTGGAGTCTCAGGGAGTAGGTGGTCTTGTCCGTGTCGATCACCACCTGCAGCAGCACGTGGACAGAGGTGGTGGGTCACCCCTGTCGATGGCCACAGAGCACGTGCCGTACTTTTCCATCACAGAAAAAATTCCCATAATTGATCCCTCACTTCACTTTTGAGTGCTATTGAATTACAATTAAATATTGATCAGTTCATAAAGTGGAGTCAGTTGAGGACAGGGGATAGTGGAATGGCTCGGGTGTTTGACTCCCAGCAGAAAGGCTGTGGGGTCGATCCCCAATGTCCTCAGTCTACCCGGTAGCATCCTGGAGCAAGATGCCTGAACCCCGGACCTGTTACAAAACGGCATGCGTCTAAAAATAATATTCACTTCCCAGCAGTGTCTACTGAATGCCTCGATAGTAAAATGTTTCCAAGTGATAATGGATGGAGTTAGCATTTAGCAGAGGGTATGTAAATCAAGTGAATTCAGTTAGCATTTAGTCGAGTCGAGTTAGCGTTTTGTCAAGTGAATTGAGCTGCCGATAAGTGACTGAATCTGAGCAGCAGGTGAACCTCGAGGTTGCTTGTGGTTTGTCTTCGTTTGTACCTGGAACTCTGGAAATGTGTTCATGGCTCGGATCTCCAGGAAATTGAATGTGACCTCCACCTGAATGAAAGATCGAAAGCAAAGAAACTTGAATATCTCTTCTGGCTGAAGAAAATAGCCCCTCTCTGAAGAGTTGAACCCATCCCCATTCATCAGATGGAAACTACCTCATCTCAAACCATCTCCATCCCCACCACGCATCCAAACCACAGTCGCAACCCACCAACTGGAGCTGTGATCTGCTCCCCCCGTCACGTGGAGTCAAGCCATTATTATAATGATCACTTCCAATTACAATAATAATTATGATTATTGCAATGATCATTACCGCGCTGCTGGCCTGCTGCCAGCTGGGTGCGTTGGCTCTGATTGGTCTGATTTGCCGCTAATCGCCGCGGAAAGGTCGCGACCCAACCATGAAATAGATTCCACAACCGGAGAGAGGAGGATGAGGAAGAGGAGGAGAATTAAAAGAAAGAGGGAGAAGGAGGAGGAGGGAGAAGAGGAGGAGGAGGAGGAGGAGGAGGAGGAGTGTGTTTACCTTGGTGGGCACTTTGACAGCGAAGAGATACAGCCTCCATGTGGCCAGCACCTGCAGGGGAGAGGGAAGGACGTTCATTCCGTTGACTGTCAGCCCACAGGAAGCACTAAATGCTAATCGCGCCGCGGGTATCACGACCCACAAGCAGCGCATCAAGAGAAACAAATCATGGCGGCGGTTCGTTTGAACGCCTCATCACTCAAAGTAAGCGCGCCAGACGCTAACGCGCTAACGATGGTGGGGTTTGTGTGTGTGGATGTGGTGTTACAGAGTGTGTCTCTGTGTGCGTTCTGATGTTTGCTATTGTGCGTGTGCGTGCGTGTGCCATTATGTTTATTACCGTGTGTGTGCGCGCGCGTGTCATATGAGACTCCCAGTTAGTGACTTGACAATACAATCCATCACACAACACGGTCCTGATGGAGCCCCCCGATTGTTACTAAACAGCACAGCGTAGACGAAGCGCTGCCGTCAGGGGGAGGCGGGGGAGGCGGGGGAGGGATGGGATATGAACGAGAAGAACAAGATAAGATCAAAAGGACAAGCAAGAGGGAGCGAGTAAACAATGCAAAAATATCTACTGTTGAATCCAAAGAAGATGAAAGGGTCAAGGGGGGGGGGGGGGGGAGGGGAGGGAAACACACACAGAGAGAGAGAGAGAGAGAGAGAGCGAGAGCGAGTATTTAAAAACAGAGAGGGCTCTTAAGAAAACGTGACCATGTCGGCCCAGATAATTAATCTCATTCATAATTCAAAATCCATAATTAGCCTCCGTCACCCAGGGACCGTGCATCTCGTCTCCCTTTCTTCTCCTGCTGCTCCTCTGGAGCCCTCTCGCCCTCTCCTTCCTGTCCCTCACACTCTACAGCCAACCAAAACAACTACATCACAAAGTGTTGGGGGGTATGTATGTGTGTATATGTGTGTTATGAGTGTATGTGTATGTTTCTGTGTCTCTGCTCTATGTGTTGGGAAGGTGTGTGTGTGTGTGTGTGTGTGTGTGTGTGTGTGTGTGTGTGTGTGTGTAGACTTGGGAGTTGTCTGAGGAATAGTGTATGCAAATGTGTGTGTGTGTGTGTGTGTGTGTGTGTGTGTCACATTTTGATTCCATTCCAATCTTGTCCATTTGATTTGCCATTTGGTGTTCCCTTTTTTCTCCTCTCTCGGTTGTTGTCCCAAACAACCTCCCTCATCGCCATGGAAATCTGTGTTCCTACCAGCCTCCATTCTTAATCCCCTCATCTCCGCCTCCTTGCTGTGCGCCATGGCGACGGTGGCTTGTCTGGCTCACCCCTCACCCCATCACCCCACCACCTCTCCAAGCTTTAACACCTCACCCCACACACACACACACACACACACACACACACACACACACACACACACACACACACACACACACACACACACACACACACACACACACACACACACACACACACACACACACACACACACACACACACACACACACACACACACACACACCTCCCTCGGTTCCCTTGTCCGCGTTTCTTGGCTTTGCGTTTTTTTTTTTTCTTTCGCTCCTTTTTCTGCTCTGTCGCTTTCAATTCCTCAAGGCCTCGCCCTGCTGAATAGGTAATGGACCCCCGCTGGGGGAGGGCGGGGTGGGAGGGCGAGAGAGAGAGGGAGACAGCAAGAGCGATGTTGGCAGACAGAGAGAGGGAGATTGAGGGACGTAGACAGAGTAGGAAACTGTTAACAGAGAGAGAGAGAGAGAGCGTGATCGAGGGGAACTGTTAACAGAGAGAGAGAGAGAAACTGCCAGGGAAAGTGATACAGACACTTACAGAAACAAAGAGGGGAGGAAACAGAGTGAGGGAGACAGCGATGGCGAGATGAAGATGCAGAGATATAGACAGAGATGTAGAGAAACTGACAGAGAAAGACAAAGCTTTCGTAAGCCCATCAGATAGAGGGACAGGAAAATAAATAGAGAAAGAAAAAGCTACATACAAGTATAGACTTTACTAGAGTAATGAACAAGAAAAAAGGAATAAACAAACAGAGAAACCCAAGACAGAAAGTGCTCAAGAGAGCGCGAAAGGACCATTAAGAGGACCCAAGCATGACAATAATAATAATACATATCAGTGGTAATAGAGCTCTCAGAGAGGCTCCCTTATCCCTTATCCAGAGCCTGCTGCTCAGACCATGCACTTGGCTCTCAGACTGGGCCTCCGGCTCTCAGACAGGGCCCTAGGCTCCCGGACCGGGCCCCTGGTTCCCAGACCAGGCCTCTGGCTCTCAGACAGGGCGCCTGGTTCTTAAAGACGGGGCCCCTGGTTCTCAGAGCGGGCCCCTGGTTCTCAGAGCAGGAGGCCCAGGGTTCTCAGAGCCAATCCTGGTTCTCAGAGTGAGCCCCTGGCTCCAAACTAAAAGAGATTTAACCAGGCCATGGCACAGACCCCCGCAGAGAGGAGAGACAGAGTACAGAAAGAATAGAGAGAATTGAGAGAGGGAGAGAGGGAGCGAGGTACAGAGACATCCCCGCGACAACATTTGTTTGTTCAGCAGACAATCGTTAGTCACAACACAATTCCCACAAACACGTCTACAAATGTATTTCTCAACGTGACAGAGTGCAGGGGTTTGAAAGTTCAGCTGCACCGGAGAGAAACCTGTTACAAATGGAAAAAAAGAAAAATACAAGTGGAAACATTCCCTTCAGCCCCTTCATCAACCCTTCATGGTCAGGACAGAGGTCTTCATCGCGTTAACAGAGAAGCGGTAAAGCAATAAGGCAGTTTTTTTCTATTGTTTGTGTTTGAGCGTGCACTCGTGTCTCGATGATCCTTCACGGGCGTTTCAGACGTCATTACAGCCCATCCACGCGGCGCGCCCCCCCCCCCCGTCACAACCCTTAAGACCCCGCGCCAGCAGCAGAATCATAATCACCCATTTGTTCTCTGGATCAGCAGCTGAACACCACAGAGCTCGAATCAGCGGTACATTTCCTACACAGGCAAAGTTTGATGGAACTGGTTAAGCACAGCCCTGGATGTTTTAGTCTTTGCTGGGCTTTCATCAGAATCAGTGGTTACCTAATAGTTCAGCTTCATAAACAGACTACCATCCTCATGGACTACACCCGAGTTCTGAAACTTCAACGGTGAAACACTGAAATGGAAGAAAAGCGTACACACACACACACACACAGACACACACACACACACACACACACACACACACACCGTTCCCTTTCAAAAATGGATAGACAGCCACACATGCACAAGGGCACTCACCCACACACCCACACCCACACCTCTACTTTACATTCTACCATGCTATGTTCCCTGAGATGAATCAGAATCATTATCACAACACAAAGGGCTGATTTCCATCCCATAATATAAAACAGTTTTCAGCCCAAAGGCAAAGGCCCCAAGCACGTGTGTGTGTGTGTGTGTGTGTGTGTGTGTGTGTGTGTTGTGTGTGTGTGTGTGTGTGTGTGTGTGTGTGTGTGTGTGTGTGATTTTGTACCCTCATGACTCTAGGGGGTCTAGAGACAGAGAGAGACAGAAACAGAGACAGAGACAGAGAAGAGGACGCGGTGAAGCGAGAGAAGAGAAGAATTGAGGGGATCTGAGAAAGTGAGTGAGAGAGAGAGGAGAGAGAGAGAGAGAGAGAGAGAGAGAGAGAGAGAGAGAAGAGAGAAAGAGGATGGAGATGACAGAGAGAGAGAGAAAGAGAAAGAGAGAGAGAGAGAGAGAGAGAGAGAGAGAGAGAGAGAGAGAGAGAGAGAGAGAGAGAGAGAGAGAGAGAGAGAGAGAGACATCCAAGTAGAGATTAAGAGAGAGAGAAAAAAAAAAAAGGGGGGGGGGCACCCATGCCCGTCATACCAGAAGAGAAAGAACAGACACAAGAGAAGCGAGGAAAAACAAAGAGATTGGTGCAGCCTGACAGAGAGAGAAGAACTATACAGGCGATATAAAGAAGAAGGGGCAGATAGAGAGAGAGAGCTATAGCTTGAAGAAAAAGGATGATGGACAAGAATAAAGAGATGGATTTGAAGAGAGAGAGAGAGAGAGAGAGAGAGAGAGAGAGAGAGAGAGAGAGAGAGAGAGAGAGAGAGAGAGAGAGAGAGAGAGAGAAAACGAGAGAGAGAAAGAGAACGAAAGAGAGAAAGACAGAGTGAGAGAGAGAGAGAGAGAGAGAGAGAGAGAGAGAGAGAGAGAGAGAGAGAGAGAGAGAGAGAGAGAGAGAGAGAGAGAGAGAGAGAAGAGAGAGAGAGAGAACGAGAGAGAGAAAGAGAACGAAAGAGAGAAAGACAGAGGGAGAGGGAGAGAGAGAGGGAGAGAGAGAGAGACTTACAGAGGCAGGTCGGGTTGAGGGGGCTGGTTGTTTGGTGTCCAACACACAGAGCACTACGCTGTACGCAACCCCAAGCTCACAGCACGCACCTGTCATTCTACCCTTATGGATTAAACAAACACAACACATAGCTACATTATGTGTAGCAACGCTTTGAAAGTAACAGCAGCGGACTGCGGCACAGCTGGTGGGGGCTGCGTGGTGGGGCTACATG
>JAXIVH010000040.1:814680-827180 GCA_036785325.1 Urophycis tenuis | reverse complement strand
GACTGGGGAGACGATAGGAGAGGGAGGAGGAGGAGACTGGGGAGACGATGGGAGAGGGAGGATGAGGAGACTGAGGAGGCCATGGGAGAGGGAGGATGAGGAGACTGGGGAGACGATGGGAGAGGGAGGAGGAGGAGACTGGGGAGACGATAGGAGAGGGAGGAGGAGGAGACTGGGGAGACGATAGGAGAGGGACACCACAGCATAACACTGACAATAATGCATGCATTTGGAGCACGCTTTCATCCACAGAGTCTGGCCACACCGTGAGTGCTTGGGGTTGAGGGGAGCTGTCGGCGGTGGTAGGCAGCCCTGTTCCCCGGGAGCACCCCCTCGCTGTACGCCTCCATGTTTACAGCCTGCTACAGCTGCTGTAATTGACTCAATTTGATTCAATTCTGGGGGATTTTGTCAAATTGAATTTAACTGTCGGAGAGAAAGACAAGGGAGGGAGGGAACGAGAGGACGGGAAAGAGCAACAATGAGATGGAGAGAGGCAGAAAGATGAAGAGAGGGAGCGAGAGTCCACAGGAGTGTGAGGGATAATGTAAGAGCGAGAGAGCGAGATGAAGCGAGGGAGGGAGAAACAGAGGGAGAAGAGAAGGCTGAATGGGCGTGGGAGAGATAGCGGCTCCGCTAAGCTAAATCTGGCTGCTCACCCCGAGCCCGCTGTAGGAAACACCAGCACCCAATCACAGCACAATGGCGTCTGACGGAGAGGCATTAAGCAGATCAGACGCTCACATTCATTCACACTGAAGCCTATGTGGCAGGGGCCAGTCAGTGAGGCCACTCCTCCACGCCCGGCCCACAGAGACACAGCATGTCATTCTCAGTCACACCACAGCATTGTGGAACACTTGATAACAAGGATGTGTGTTTTTAATCACGGGATATCCCTGCCTTTCAACAGTTCCAAATCAATGCACTACATCACTAAGCCCAACATCAACTCAACACTGAAACTAAACTAGTCGAACCGAACGCTTCCAAGGCAACACGAAAACAATACGCCAAAGCCCTGCAGAAGGATATTTCAATTCCGGCTAAATAAAGTGGCTGCAAATCAATACGATTGCAGATGAAAGTAACTAATATCTAATCAATGCTGCCGTGGTCAGCTGCCTCGGTCACAGAGCCTCCCACGTTGAGTGCTGTTTTCCAACGGGGCCGCGCTTCATCGCTTACCTAATCGTTAGCTACGGGTTTATCTGTGGTTGATGAGTCATGTCTGGCATAATTAAAGGCCAAAACAATCAATCTCTGTAGGACCATATGTGATTTATTTAATCATTAGTCATCAACAGCTGCTTTTATCCATGGGATATTCTGACATTTCATTCAGGAGGAGGTGCTCGAGGATAACCATATGGGGACACTGGGGATCCAAACGGTCCCTTTTCAATAACCCTAACCTAGAATATTGATCTGCTGATCAGTTAATCACTGTATTATGTTATATTTTATTAATATTATGGTCTGTCTGTCTATCTTCCAGAAACATCCAAAGTGTTTCCGAAAGACTTTCAAAGCCACTGAATTCAGAGCGTCCCGATGCATTTGCGTGACAAACAGAAAATAAATGTTATTATCACAATGCATTCTGCCCATTGCTGCACACAATATTGTGCTCCAGACGCCATCGCTCCTCGTGGTAGAAGACTGGAGCGCAGGGACCTTGGAGGAGGTCACAGTGCTGGAACGGTGCGAGCCGTCTCTGACGTGGTACAGACTGCATTCCTTGCACTTGAAGGATAACTAAGAATGATTTGTGTTGAATTGAATCAGCGTGAAAATATGTGCAAACTATGTGGACTATGCAGGGTCCCACCTGCCCCCTCACAGCTTCCCTTTGGAGGGTAACTCGGTCCTGTTTCATCCTTGGCCCGCCATGCCAAACCACGCTCCAGTGTGAGTATATATAAATCTGGCTGTGGAAGACGAAAGAGCACTGACAACACACACACAAACACACATGAACCTCCTGCATTTCGCTTCTGTTTTGCTCATTTCTTGTTCTTCATCATCTGCGCTGCTTGTGTGTGAGCAGCATTATTGACTCGCATTATTCAGAGTTGTGGTCTTATTTAAAAATCTGATATACATTCACTTGGTGTCCAGCATCGCCATGCAGAGATCTTCTGTGAGGACCCCTCCCCTCAGCAGTCCCCCGTCCACAGCACACAACACGCTCTGCTTTAAACATCTAGTTTGTGCTTTTCTTTCAGAGAGGAAACAGAACTCAATATTCACCTCCATTACATCTACCATATGTCAGTTTTCTCCTTTCCTTTTTTTTAATCACTGATCACAGAGACCCCGGCCCCCCGGACCACTCATCCCCACCGCGGCCCGGGATCAATGATGAAAGTACGCCGCTGTCACCACAGCCTGCGCAATCCATCAGCTGCCATCTGTGTGTGTGTGTGTGTGTGTGTGTGTGTGTGTGTGTGTGTGTGTGTGTGTGTGTGTGTGTGTGTGTGTCTGTGTGTGTGTCTGTGTGTGTGTCTGTGTGTGTGTGTGTGTGTGTGTGTGTGTGTATGTGTGTGTGTGTGTGTGTGTGTGTGTGTGTATGTGTGTGTGTGTGTGTGTGTGTGTGTGTGTGTGTGTGTGTGTGTGTGTGTGTGTATGTGTGTGTGTGTGTGTGTGTATGTGTGTGTGTGTGTGTGTGTGTGTGTGTGTGTGTGTGTGTGTGTGTGTGTGTGTCTGTGTGTGTGTGTGTGTGTGTGATGATGAATGGCACAGGCGCGGGCGACCCCATTCAGTCGCTCCCCGTACATGCGAGAAGGAATTAGCATGAGGGCACATGGGCCCCTCTCCCCCCCCCCCCCCCTCACACACACACACACACACACACACACATACACACACACACACACACACACACACACACACATACACACACGCACACACGCACACATACGCACACACACGCACACACACACGCACACACACACACACGCTCTATTCATCCCACCATCACATGGGCCGCTCCACGCTCGCCGACCACGCCTCAGACAGACACTGGACAGCAGGTCAGTCAGTCAGGATGAAGAACACAGAGGTGTCGCCACGACAACGTACAGGACGCGGGGGGGGGGGGGGGGCGGCGTGCTTCATTTAAGATGGCAGCAAAGTGCCACCTGAGTACACAGATCTCGGCGTCTTCAAATTCATGTTGCGGGGCGATGGCGTGGCAGATTAAATACCTGCCTCCATCCATCAGCACCGTGAAATGAACGTCATCCATCAAAATGGCTCTCAGGCCGAAGCGACCGCTTCACAGGGCGCACGCCGTGTTCAGAGAGCCGCCGCGGGGGGGGGGGGGGGGGGTTTCAACGAGGGGAGATTCGGCGGTCAACCCGGAGTTAGCAGGCACAATGCAGTTGCCCCCAGCCCTGCTTTCTCATGACTAATTACTTTTCATAATTGCTAGTGATCGCTTCTCAGCGGTGTGCGATTCCTTGAGCCCCGGCAGATTCTTTATCTTTTAATAAGTTCACGGACACTTGACAAATTGAGCCGATGGTTTACAAAATAGATAAATACCCGCGCTGTTATTTATTAAGATGGGGGTCCCAGTGAGTCCCACTGCTCGGGGTCTCGACTCAACAAGGATCACAGACGGTGATCTTAATGCGCTGGCCGGAGCCTGAAGACCCCTCAGGGTAATAACCAGAGTCACACGCAGGCTGAAGTTACTCACCCCCGTGTCGCTTAGCGGCCGCATTCATCCCACGGGGCCCCCGGTGGATGGAGATGCCTCATCGAGCAGCAGGTGGGGTGTGGGAGGAGGGGGGGACCCCTGCTGGGTACGTCCTGACCGTGTCTCACTGCGCCTGACCAGCCTCAGTGTTGAGACTGAGGAGACCAGCCTCAGTGTTGAGGCTGATGAGACCAGCCTCAGTGTTGAGGCTGAGGAGACCAGCCTCAGTGTTGAGACTGAGGAGACCAGCCTCAGTGTTGAGGCTGATGAGACCAGCCTCAGTGTTGAGGCTGAGGAGACCAGCCTCAGTGTTGAGACTGAGGAGACCAGCCTCAGTGTTCAGACTGAGGAGACCAGCCTCAGTGTTGAGACTGAGGAGACCAGCCTCAGTGTTCAGACTGATGAGACCAGCCTCAGTGTTGAGACTGAGGAGACCAGCCTCAGTGTTGAGACTGAGGAGACCAGCCTCAGTGTTGAGACTGAGGAGACCAGCCTCAGTGTTCAGACTGAGGAGACCAGCCTCAGTGTTCAGACTGAGGAGACCAGCCTCAGTGTTCAGACTGAGGAGACCAGCCTCAGCACCGTCACACCAGCCCCCCGACGACGCCCCTTCCCCCGGAGATGGCCGGCCGGTGGCACACACCTCGCCAGGGTCAGCTCACCACACAAACACACACACACACACACACACACACACACACACACACACACACACACACACACACACACACACACACACACACTCACACACACACACACACACACTCACACACACACACATACACACACACACGCACACACACACACACACACACACACAGCCCTGTGACTCAGGGCTCTGCGGGGGCTGTAGCACCGTTGGTGGAGCAGAAACATGATCCAAACAGGAACACAAACTCTGCTTGTTCCATTAGACTTCATAGATTATTATACAAGAAGGAAAACCGGAATATCCTAT
This sequence comes from Urophycis tenuis, assembly GCA_036785325.1. NCBI lineage: Eukaryota > Metazoa > Chordata > Actinopteri > Gadiformes > Phycidae > Urophycis > Urophycis tenuis. The sequence continues at coordinate 822,516 of JAXIVH010000040.1, read as the reverse complement.
CTAATCTAATAATAATACAATATCATAAAATAAATAGTAGAAGTATTCACATTTCAAGTGCAGCAGGACGAGCAATAAAAATAATAAAACTCATGAAACGTGGAAATGGATACACAGTCATTAAGGAGCAACAGTACCGGTTTGGAAACGAACGTGAGAATACGGCTAAATAAATACTATGGCGACCATGAGAGTACAACACTACATAGTATGTTATAATATAATAATGTGTATATAATACATGTTATTATGTATATAATACACTGTAATGTCTACCACACATGTAATGTCAGTCGGTCAGCAGTGCAGTCAGAGGAGTTAAGTAGGAGGATGGGCTGCTGGGGAACCAACTCAGGTGAAAGTATTGTGTACTTCCACATGAACCTCAGCACAGAGTGTACCTCAGTGTACCTCAGTGTACATAACACACATGCATCGTATGTAAAGTAGGAGTAGAAGTAGAAACAAAAGCACAAAGTCTGGCTCACAACACCTAATGACCTGAAGCTTAAAGCCACAGTCGAGTGCTCCGTACGCTGCCCTCAGTGGAAGTACTTCATTAGCACTACAGGAGGTAAAAGTAGTCCAGTCCTCCCCCACCCGTGCGCTCCGCCCGTTCCCCGGCCCGTTACTCCGCCCGCTCCACCATTACAGAGCATCCTCCCGGCCCGTTACTCCGTCCGGCTCCTCCATTAGTTTAAGGTGCGCCAGGAGGCCCTGCGACCTGCCTTGTTTATTCCCATTCACCCCGCAGGGCTCTCCAGACCCACTTCACAGCCAGCGGGTTGGTTACCAGGGTCCATGGACCGGCTCCCAACCCGCACTGCCACCCTCAGATGAGCTGCCTGGTCACGGAGGACCAACACGGCAGGACAGAACCAGAGTTATACTGGTCCTTGTGTAGCAAGCAGCTCACTCTCACCTCCTACGTCTCCAGAGCGGTGTAGTAAAGTCCTGTATGTTTGCAGAGTGCTGAATCACAAGCTCTGTTCAAAGGGCTTCACCGGCCCACCATACCTGTCACTCCTCTGATGTCACGCCTCTAACTCTAACTACCAGAGTCTTCTCAAGGACAAGGAGAAACTCAAAACCAAATCAAAGGGAGAAACTTGGAGAGAGGGGGAGATAGAGGGGGAGAGAGAGGGGGAGAGAGAGGGGGAGCATTGTGCTCACAGTCACTGTTCTGATATGGAGTACAGGAGGGAATCCGCCTCGGCGGCCATCAGAGGAACATCAGAGCATCCTCCACAGCCCCGAGGTTTCAGCCACCTCGCTGGACCCCGCCCACACAAAGCCGGTCTGAAGGCTGTGATTGGCCCAAAGATGATTAACAGGCGGCCTGGACGCTTCTTTGGTCTGGCTCGTCCCCTCGAGGACGTAGTCACTGAGGAGGCAGGATGCAGGACGTCCCTCCCTCTTCTGCATCCTCTCCTCCATCATCAGCGTGACACTGAGGGGTCTGGAGCCCCAGAGGGGAGGAGCTCCGCTTCCTTCTCCTGAGAGGTGAAACCACCTCCCAGCTGAGGCCACACAAAGGATTTTTCAGTATGTCAGCTGAAAAAAAAAAAAGACACGGCTACAAAACACAACAGCGGAAGGCGACACATAACTCAGCACAGACAGAACACAACAACAAGTAACTTATATATATAGAGTGCAGAGCAGCATCGCAATGATCTGGACTTCAAGTCCGCTGCTGCCCCCGGGCCAGCAGCAGGACTCTCCTGAAGATGCGTGTTCTGCTCCCTGACTCAGGGCTGGCGGCCCACCGCCTCAGGCCTGCACTGGGCTGTGAGCAGATCAGAAGGAGGCAAACACCCCAGGGAGAGGAGGGTGCTGCTGCCCCGGGGGGGTGCAGCCGGACCTGACGGGGGGGCGACCCTGGACACGGTGGGCCACGCCAGCCGCTCAAAATGGACTGGGTTCGAGTCCCCTCTTTTTGACATCCTCTAGCTGCCACTTCCACATCCCAACGCCACTTTCAGGGATTTTTTTTTCACGTTGTGAAGGAGCAGACAGAGGCGAAGGTCAGACAGCTTGATGGTGACGTTTAGCTCTGCACCCTGAACCTTTTGTCTGGGAGTGAAACACACTCAGTCCTCGACCATCCTGTCCTCTCCGGACCCCTGAGGAGCCCCAGCCTGGATGACGCCCCTCTTGGTTCAGTCAAAATACTTTGGCTGGCTGGCTTTGGAAAAGCGTCTGCTAAAGAGAATGATATTAAATTGGACCCATCTTCCACTAATAGAACTGTAGGAAAACACGCTCGATGGTTGAGTCGCGAGGCAAGACTTTAGCTCGTCTTTGGTGTTTCATCAGCACATGTTTACCTTTTCCAGAACACCGCCGTTATGTCAGTAATTGGGATGGGGGAGGAGAAAAACAAAACAGTTTTATTGTTTCTTCTGTAACCGAAATTGAAAAGGTTTTCATTCCGTCAAAATGCCCTCATTCATGTTTCACATGTGGCTCGGGGGAGGGAGGGAGGGAGGGAGGGAGGGGGGAGGGAGGGGGGAGGGACGGGGGAGGGGGAAACACTCAGTGGGACTGGGTTGTGAATGTCATCTGGTGGTGAATAACTCCTCCACTCCTGCAGCGAGCTCTCCCCCTGCACCCCACCTCCCCTGGGGAACACGCGCCCAGGCCCAGATGTACGCCACGGCGGGAGAGACCAGCCAAAGCTGTTTCCTCCTTTGGTTTGGAGTGAACCCTGCAGACCGAGCTGCCCGGTGAGGCTCCCACACTGTGAGGCTCCACACAGTGAGGCTCCCACACTGTGAGGCTCCACACAGTGAGGCTCCACACAGTGAGGCTCCCACACTGTGAGGCTCCACACAGTGAGGCTCCACACAGTGAGGCTCCCACACTGTGAGGCTCCACACAGTGAGGCTCCACACAGTGAGGCTCCCACACAGTGAGGCTCCACACAGTGAGGCTCCACACAGTGAGGCTCCCACACAGTGAGGCTCCACACAGTGAGGCTCCCACACAGTGAGGCTCCACACAGTGAGGCTCCACACAGTGAGGCTCCCACACAGTGAGGCTCCACACAGTGAGGCTCCCACACAGTGAGGCTCCACACAGTGAGGCTCCCACACAGTGAGGCTCCACACAGTGAGGCTCCACACAGTGAGGCTCCCACACAGTGAGGCTCCACACAGTGAGGCTCCACACAGTGAGGTGAGGCTCCCACACAGTGAGGCTCCACACAGTGAGGTGAGGCTCCACACAGTGAGGCTCCACACAGTGAGGCTCCACACAGTGAGGTGAGGCTCCCACACAGTGAGGTGAGGCTCCACACAGTGAGGCTCCACACAGTGAGGCTCCACACAGTGAGGTGAGGCTCCACACAGTGAGGCTCCACACAGTGAGGTGAGGCTCCACACAGTGAGGCTCCACACAGTGAGGCTCCCACACAGTGAGGCTCCACACAGTGAGGCTCCACACAGTGAGGTGAGGCTCCCACACTGTGAGGCTCCACACAGTGAGGCTCCCACACAGCGAGGCTCCACACAGTGAGGCTCCCACACAGTGAGGCTCCCACACAGTGAGGCTCCACACAGTGAGGCTCCCACACAGTGAGGCTCCATACAGTGAGGCTCCACACAGTGAGGTGAGGCTCCCACACTGTGAGGCTCCCACACAGTGAGGCTCCCACACAGCGAGGCTCCACACAGTGAGGCTCCACACAGTGAGGCTCCACACAGTGAGGCTCCCACACAGTGAGGCTCCACACAGTGAGGTGAGGCTCCACACAGTGAGGCTCCACACAGTGAGGCTCCACACTGTGAGGCTCCGCACTGTGAGGCTCCCACACAGTGAGGCTCCCACACAGTGAGGCTCCACACAGTGAGGCTCCCACACAGTGAGGCTCCACAAAAGTGAGGCTCCACACAGTGAGGCTCCACACTGAGAGGCTCCCACACAGTGAGGCTCCACACTGTGAGGCTCCACACTGAGAGGCTCCCACACAGTGAGGCTCCACACTGTGAGGCTCCACACAGTGAGGCTCCACACAGTGAGGCTCCCACACAGTGAGGCTCCACACAGTGAGGCTCCACACAGTGAGGTGAGGCTCCACACTGTGAGGCTCCACACAGTGAGGCTCCACACAGTGAGGCTCCCACACAGTGAGGCTCCACACAGTGAGGCTCCCACACAGTGAGGTGAGGCTCCCACACAGTGAGGCTCCCACACAGTGAGGCTCCACACAGTGAGGCTCCCACACAGTGAGGCTCCACACAGTGAGGCTCCACACAGTGAGGCTCCCACACAGTGAGGCTCCACACAGTGAGGTGAGGCTCCACACAGTGAGGCTCCACACAGTGAGGTGAGGCTCCACACAGTGAGGCTCCACACAGTGAGGCTCCACACAGTGAGGCTCCCACACAGTGAGGCTCCACACAGTGAGGTGAGGCTCCACACAGTGAGGCTCCACACAGTGAGGCTCCCACACAGTGAGGCTCCACACAGTGAGGCTCCACACAGTGAGGTGAGGCTCCACACAGTGAGGCTCCACACAGTGAGGCTCCCACACAGTGAGGCTCCACACAGTGAGGCTCCACACAGTGAGGCTCCCACACAGTGAGGCTCCCACACAGTGAGGCTCCACACAGTGAGGTGAGGCTCCACACAGTGAGGCTCCACACAGTGAGGCTCCACACAGTGAGGTGAGGCTCCCACACAGTGAGGCTCCCACACAGTGAGGTGAGGCTCCCACACAGTGAGGCTCCACACAGTGAGGCTCCCACACAGTGAGGCTCCCACACAGTGAGGCTCCCACACAGTGAGGCTCCACACAGTGAGGCTCCCACACAGTGAGGCTCCACACAGTGAGGCTCCACACAGTGAGGTGAGGCTCCACACAGTGAGGCTCCCACACAGTGAGGCTCCCACACAGTGAGGCTCCACACAGTGAGGCTCCACACAGTGAGGCTCCACACTGTGAGGCTCCACACAGTGAGGCTCCACACAGTGAGGCTCCCACACAGTGAGGCTCCACACAGTGAGGTGAGGCTCCGCACAGTGAGGCTCCCACACAGTGAGGCTCCCACACAGTGAGGCTCCACACAGTGAGGTGAGGCTCCCACACAGTGAGGCTCCCACACAGTGAGGCTCCCACACAGTGAGGCTCCACACAGTGAGGTGAGGCTCCACACAGTGAGGTGAGGCTCCACACAGTGAGGCTCCACACAGTGAGGCTCCACACAGTGAGGCTCCCACACAGTGAGGCTCCCACACAGTGAGGCTCCACACAGTGAGGCTCCACACAGTGAGGCTCCCACACAGTGAGGCTCCACACAGTGAGGCTCCCACACAGTGAGGCTCCCACACAGTGAGGCTCCACACAGTGAGGCTCCCACACAGTGAGGCTCCACACAGTGAGGCTCCACACAGTGAGGCTCCCACACAGTGAGGCTCCCACACAGTGAGGCTCCACACAGTGAGGTGAGGCTCCACACAGTGAGGCTCCACACAGTGAGGCTCCACACAGTGAGGTGAGGCTCCCACACAGTGAGGCTCCCACACAGTGAGGTGAGGCTCCCACACAGTGAGGCTCCACACAGTGAGGCTCCCACACAGTGAGGCTCCCACACAGTGAGGCTCCCACACAGTGAGGCTCCACACAGTGAGGCTCCACACAGTGAGGTGAGGCTCCACACAGTGAGGCTCCACACAGTGAGGCTCCACACAGTGAGGCTCCACACAGTGAGGCTCCACACAGTGAGGCTCCACACAGTGAGGTGAGGCTCCACACAGTGAGGCTCCACACAGTGAGGTGAGGCTCCCACACAGTGAGGCTCCACACAGTGAGGCTCCACACAGTGAGGCTCCACACAGTGAGGCTCCACACAGTGAGGCTCCACACAGTGAGGTGAGGCTCCACACAGTGAGGCTCCACACAGTGAGGTGAGGCTCCCACACAGTGAGGCTCCACACAGTGAGGCTCCCACACAGTGAGGTGAGGCTCCACACAGTGAGGCTCCACACAGTGAGGCTCCACACTGTGAGGCTCCACACAGTGAGGCTCCACACAGTGAGGCTCCCACACAGTGAGGCTCCCACACAGTGAGGCTCCCACACAGTGAGGCTCCACACTGTGAGGCTCCACACAGTGAGGCTCCACACAGTGAGGCTCCCACACAGTGAGGCTCCACACAGTGAGGTGAGGCTCCGCACAGTGAGGCTCCCACACAGTGAGGCTCCCACACAGTGAGGCTCCACACAGTGAGGTGAGGCTCCCACACAGTGAGGCTCCCACACAGTGAGGCTCCCACACAGTGAGGCTCCACACAGTGAGGTGAGGCTCCACACAGTGAGGTGAGGCTCCACACAGTGAGGCTCCACACAGTGAGGCTCCACACAGTGAGGCTCCCACACAGTGAGGCTCCCACACAGTGAGGCTCCACACAGTGAGGCTCCACACAGTGAGGCTCCCACACAGTGAGGCTCCACACAGTGAGGCTCCACACAGTGAGGCTCCCACACAGTGAGGCTCCACACAGTGAGGCTCCACACAGTGAGGTGAGGCTCCACACAGTGAGGCTCCCACACAGTGAGGCTCCCACACAGTGAGGCTCCACACAGTGAGGCTCCACACAGTGAGGCTCCACACAGTGAGGCTCCACACTGTGAGGCTCCACACAGTGAGGCTCCACACAGTGAGGCTCCCACACAGTGAGGCTCCACACAGTGAGGTGAGGCTCCGCACAGTGAGGCTCCCACACAGTGAGGCTCCCACACAGTGAGGCTCCACACAGTGAGGTGAGGCTCCCACACAGTGAGGCTCCCACACAGTGAGGCTCCCACACAGTGAGGCTCCACACAGTGAGGTGAGGCTCCACACAGTGAGGCTCCACACAGTGAGGCTCCACACAGTGAGGCTCCCACACAGTGAGGCTCCCACACAGTGAGGCTCCACACAGTGAGGCTCCACACAGTGAGGCTCCCACACAGTGAGGCTCCACACAGTGAGGCTCCACACAGTGAGGCTCCCACACAGTGAGGCTCCACACAGTGAGGCTCCACACAGTGAGGTGAGGCTCCACACAGTGAGGCTCCCACACAGTGAGGCTCCCACACAGTGAGGCTCCACACAGTGAGGCTCCACACAGTGAGGCTCCACACAGTGAGGCTCCCACACAGTGAGGCTCCACACAGTGAGGCTCCACACAGTGAGGCTCCACACAGTGAGGCTCCACACAGTGAGGCTCCACACAGTGAGGCTCCCACACAGTGAGGCTCCACACAGTGAGGCTCCACACAGTGAGGCTCCACACAGTGAGGCTCCACACAGTGAGGCTCCACACAGTGAGGCTCCCACACAGTGAGGCTCCACACTGTGAGGCTCCACACAGTGAGGCTCCACACAGTGAGGCTCCCACACAGTGAGGCTCCACACAGTGAGGTGAGGCTCCGCACAGTGAGGCTCCCACACAGTGAGGCTCCCACACAGTGAGGCTCCACACAGTGAGGTGAGGCTCCCACACAGTGAGGCTCCCACACAGTGAGGCTCCCACACAGTGAGGCTCCACACAGTGAGGTGAGGCTCCACACAGTGAGGTGAGGCTCCACACAGTGAGGCTCCACACAGTGAGGCTCCACACAGTGAGGCTCCCACACAGTGAGGCTCCCACACAGTGAGGCTCCACACAGTGAGGCTCCACACAGTGAGGCTCCCACACAGTGAGGCTCCACACAGTGAGGCTCCACACAGTGAGGCTCCCACACAGTGAGGCTCCACACAGTGAGGCTCCACACAGTGAGGTGAGGCTCCACACAGTGAGGCTCCCACACAGTGAGGCTCCCACACAGTGAGGCTCCACACAGTGAGGC
>JAXIVH010000040.1:798075-800575 GCA_036785325.1 Urophycis tenuis | reverse complement strand
CTCTGGCGGCTGCTGTGCGAAGGCCACAGCCTTCTCCTGCCCTCTATTACGCCACTCTGTAATAGCAATAAGAAAGACGTTCGATAATGGCAGCCCGGCCCCGCTGCCCCCCGCCCCCCTGCTCCCCAGGCCCCCGGAGGAGGACGCTGATGATAATAATCAGTGGAGGATTGTGGGTTGTCTGGGGAGCCGTGTCACTACACACACAACAACCCCCAGAGACGCCGCGGCGGTCCTCCGCTGTGTGGGTCCGGGGGGTCCGGGGGGGGCCGGGACGCCCCGAGGCCAGCGGCAGGCCGAGCCCTCGTGGTAGGGTTGAGGCCGGGCTTTGGATTGCGGTGGCGACGGAGGGATGGAGGGGAGAGGTTAGGTTGCAGGGTGTTCGTGACAAGGGGGGGGGGGGGGGGGGGGGGGGTGTATTTATAACTCCCCGCTTGCTCCAGATCAGAGTCCTGCTGCTTCCTCTGACACACAACCCCGGTCAAACACACACACACACACACACACACACACACACACACACACACACACACACACACACACGCACACACACACATGCAAACACACACACAAACACGCACACATACGCAGACACACACACACACACACACACACACACACACACACACACACACACACATGCATGCACACACACACGCACACACACATGCAAACACACACACAAACACGCACACATACGCAGACCACACACACACACACACACACACACACACACACACACACACACACACACACACACACACACACACACGCACGCACACACACGCAGACACACACGCAGACACATACACACACACGCACACACACACACAAGCACACACACACACGCGCACACACACACACACACACACACACACACACACACACACACACACACACATACACACACAAACACACACACATCTACACTTACACACATGCATACAAGAACAAAAAGAGGCAAGCACATATGTACGCACACACACACACACGTACACCAACAGGCACACACACACACACACAAACACACGTACACATACACACACCACACACAGCGTGTGTGGCGAGGTGTGATGTGTGTATATCTTTGTTAGAAGTATGAAATGATGTGATTCCTTGTGTACATGAACATGTGTAGTGTTGTTATAGATGAACTCAGTCAGTTTATAGCGCTGCTGTGTGTGTGTGTGCCTGTGTGTTTGAAATTGTGCGTGTGTGTGTTTGTGTGGAGCCATGCCTACCTTTGTACTGCTCTACAAGGGCATGCAGTGTAAATGAAAGACAACCTGGTGTGTGCGTGTGCGTGTGTGTGTGTGTGTGTGCGCGGGTGTGTGTGTGCGCGCGCGTGTGTGGATTTGTATTTCAAACGCTCCTGCCGCCAACATCAACATCCATCAGCGACGGTTTGAAGCTTGATACGTTCCCATGAAAGGAAGTGTTTGGCCTGCTCTCCCCTGAATGAGGTGAGAGGCAGAGGAGAAAAGGGTACTGGTACGTTTGCACTGCGTTTCCTGCCTTTAAGTTGTCGACCCGACACTTTTATCCAAGCGACTTCTCGTGAGTATGAATATCATGATGTTGGCGTCTCCGTGTGTTTCTGTAATCCGGTCTCATTTCCTGGCGCCGTTCCGTTCCTCGTTTCTATCTGCAGACGTTCCGTGGACTCGCTAGCTTAGCCCCGCTCCTCCGCTCTCAGTCAACGCTGACATGCCAGAGAGGACCGCCTCTTTGTGGAGTTCTCTCTCTGATTGGACCAAGTGGTAACAACATAGCAGACAGTTAGTTTGCCTGCCGTGTGGAGGGACGGGGAGACCCACGGTACTGACTGCTCTGTGTCAGGCGTGGCTGTCAGGCCACAGAGAGCTATTTCACACATCTGACGTTCAGGCGTTGGGACATTGGGGATGGAACGCAGTTCAAAATGGGTTCTGCAACTGTAAGGGATCATGGAGGAACACCTTGGGGTTTGAACCCCATACCTTTTAGTCAGGAGGGGAACTTCCTAGCCGCTGCGCTATCCTTCCCCCACTCTGTGCAGCTTCCTCCCCCGGTGAGACAGCACGTTGTACGGCCTGGAGAGAGAGAGAAGTGGGCTCTCTCTCTCTCTCTGTTCGCTGTTCGGGTGGCTGGGTGGGTGTGATGCTAACCAGGGCTAATTGAATGAAGAGGACGCGGCAGCGCGCGGCCTCACAGTCAGATTAACTGGCTTGACCCCCAGCCCTCACCACCGAGCTACGCTAACGAGGCGGGGGAGATGCGGTCGGTGGTCTGTGTGCTTTGTGTCTGAAGTCTAAGGCACGTGTTCTTCATCTTCTTCCAGGGCATTTAGGCCAGGAAAGCTAGCTCCTCAGTTCAGCGCCGCAGGTTATTAGGTCTCTGTTTTTGTAGCTTAGAAACAAGACAACAAGCTAACAAGCTAAAATCATATAGATTGCACGGCAGCCATCTTGAATGCATGGACACTTGGGGAGACTTGGGGAGCTCCTTGGTTTCACACAGT
>JAXIVH010000040.1:768075-795575 GCA_036785325.1 Urophycis tenuis | reverse complement strand
ATAGATAGAGAGAGAGAGAGAGAGAGAGAGAGAGAGAAGAGAGAGAGAGACAGACAGAGAGAGAGATACAGAGAGAGAGAGAGATGGTGAGAGAGAGAGATCCGGTGAGAGAGATACGGTGAGAGAGAGATATGGTGAGAGAGAGAGAGATACGGTGGGAGAGAGAGATACAGTGAGAGAGATACGGTGAGACAGGGAGATACAGTGAGAGAAAGATACGGTGAGAGAGAGAGATACAGTGAGAGAGAGATACGGTGAGAGAGGGAGATACAGTGAGAGAAAGATACGGTGAGAGAGAGATACGGTGAGAGAGAGAGAGATACAGTGAGAGAGACATACGGTGAGAGAGAGAGATTTGGTGAGAGAGAGAGAGAGATACGGTGAGAGAGAGATACAGTGAGAGAGAGATACGGGTGAGAGAGAGATACAGTGAGAGAGAGATTCGGTGAGAGAGAGAGATGTGGTGGGAGAGAGATACAGTATATACGGTGAGAGAGAGATACGGTGAGAGAGAGATACAGTGAGAGAGATACGGTGAGAGAGGGAGATAGAGTGAGAGAAAGATACGGTGAGAGAGAGAGAGATATGGTGAGAGAGAGATACAGTATACACGTGAGAGAGAGAGACAGAGAGACAGAAAAAGAGAGAGAGAGATACGGTGACAGAGCCGTCGGCGGTGAGTGAGCTCAGGGACAGAACGTGCCGGAACAGGACACAGAACGAGGCGGACAATTAGAACATTTTTATTGATGGGAAACATGAATAAATGATGGCTAGCAGTCTGTCAGGGCGAGAGACATCGTGGGAATATGGAGAGAGGAGGGGCGGGATAGAGGGGAGAGGGGGAGAATGATTGAGAGAAGGGGAGAAATATTGAGAGGGACGGGGAGAGATAGAAAGAGACTTTAAAAGAGACAAGAGAGGGTAAATGTCAGAGAGAGAGAGAAAGAGAGAGAAGGCAGTGAAAATGAAGAAGAAAGAGATACAGATTGAATGACAGGGGAGAGAGGAGAGAGAGAATGAGAAAGCGAGAAAAAGAGTGAATATGATAGAGAGAGACATAATGAGAGAGAGAGAAGGAGAGACAGAAGGAGAGACAGAGAAGGCGAGACAGAAGGAGAGATGGAGCAGGAGAGACAGAGAAGGCGAGACAGAAGGAGAGACAGAAGGAGAGATGGAGCAGGAGAGACAGAAGGAGAGATGGAGCAGGAGAGACAGAAGGAGAGATGGAGCAGGCGAGACAGAAGGAGAGATGGAGCAGGCGAGACAGAAGGAGAGATGGAGCAGGAGAGACAGAAGGAGAGATGGAGCAGGAGAGACAGAAGGAGAGATGGAGCAGGCGAGACAGAAGGAGAGATGGAGCAGGAGAGAGGTGTGTACTGGTGAGGCTGTGGTCCCAGGACAGGGGAATACATTTTGTTTGTGCGTTGAGTCTTTGAAAGCGGAGCAGATAGATCCGACAAGCCGCGGTTTGTCGTGCCGACCGCTGAATGTTTTACAGGCTGAGACACGCATCACACGGCTCTGATCCCCACCGCAGCGCACCACCACGGTGCATACCTGGTGTGTGTGTGGATGGGTGTGTGTGGGTGTGTGGGTGTGTGTGTGTGTGGGTGCGTGTGGGTGTGTGTGTGTGTGTGTGGGTGTGTGTGCGCGTGTGTGTGGGTGTGCGTGTGTGTGTATGTGTGTGTGTGTGCGTGCGTGTGTGTGTGTGTGTGTGTGTGCGTGCATATGTGTGTGTGTGTGTGTGTGTGGGTGTGTGTGTGTGTGTGTGTGTGCGTGCGTGCGTGCGTGTGTGTGTGTGTGGGTGTGTGTGTGTGTTTGTGGGTGTGTGTGTGTGTGCGTGCGTGTGTGTGTGTGTATACGTGTGTGTGTGTGTGTGTGCGTGCGTGTGTGTGTGTTGTATACGTGTGTGTTTGTGTATCTGACATAAAGATACCTCTGTGTGTGTGCATATGTGCGTCTGTGTGTGTATGCGTGTGTGCATCTATGTGTGTGTGTGTGTGTGTGTGACAGACAGCTGGGGGGCAGACAGCCCCGTGCTGCTCCGTGATGGGCGTGATGGTGGCGCTAACGCGTGCCGTCCGCCCCACACACTCATCACACTGTCACTCCACGCCTCGGACATGCTAACCGCCGCCGCCATGGCCACCGTCCGGCCACAAGCCAATGACATCGTCATGGCAACGTGGTGACACAGGGTCACGTGACCTTCCTTCGCTGGGATTAAAATGCACACACAAATGCACACACACACACACACACACACACACACACACACACAGACACATAATCCATAAACACATACACATGCACCAACACACACAGCGAGAGTGACAGAAGCACTGAGAGGGGTAGAGAGACATAGGGGAGGCATAGCGAGAGAGACCGAGAGGGGTAGAGAGACACAGAGGAGGCGTAGAGAGAGAGAGACCAAGAGGGGTAGAGAGACACAGAGGAGGTGTAGAGAGAGAGACCAAGAGGGGTAGAGAGACACAGAGGAGGCGTAGAGAGAGAGAGACCAAGAGGGGTAGAGAGACACAGAGGAGGTGTAGAGAGAGAGACCAAGAGGGGTAGAGAGACACAGAGGAGGCGTAGAGAGAGAGACTGAGAGGCAAACAGAGTAATCAAGAAGAGGATTCAAAAGACAGTGGAAGAAAGAAACAGAGGGAGAAAAAAAGAGTGTGGGAGAGGCAGAGAGCCAGTGAGAGTGTGAGAGAGAGGGAGAGAGAGAGAGAGAGAGTGAGAGAGAGAGAGCATAAGAATGACAGGCAAAAACCCTGTGTTTCGAGTTTCCACTTCCCTGGCAGGAGGAATATATTAATCAGGGTCAAATCAAGATCTGCCTGAACAGAAAGTACAAAATACTGAGCGGAAATGGAGGGAGGGAGGGAGGGAGAGGGGAGTATAAGAGGTGAAGTGTGTTTGTGCTAAAGTCGGTGTGTGTCTGTGTGCGTGTGTGTGTGTGTGTGTGTGTGTGTGTGCGCGCGTGTGATGTGTGTGTGCGTGCCTGCATGCATGTGTGTGTGTACGTGTGTGTGCATGTGAGAATGTGTGTGATTTATTGATCACTGTGAGGCTGAAGGAGTTGAATTAAGATGACTACAAAATGTGGCTGAACGTGAGGAGCTTCTGGAGTAGTGCATGCTAATGGGGGGCTGAGGTTGGGGGGTGTTTTATGGCTGCAAACATTCAGACTTTTTTTTCATTGTCTTGAGAGAAAAAAAAACACGTGAAATGGTAGTTGGACTCTCCTTTCACGGGTCAAAGTAATTCCTGGTTGAGAGTGTTTTCAGGGCGAGGCGGCCATGTTGAATTTGTCATCGTGACGGTGAGATGGCAGAGACGTGATGTTTCTCGTCTGTGTTTCAGTTATCTGTCATCATCCAATCACGTGACCCCAGGTGAACACGAGAAGCCAGACACGAGGTCTGGGAGAACAGAACATCACAAAACATTTGTTGTTTTTTTTCGGCCTGCCATGAAAAAAAAAAACTTAAATACAACTATTATCGAGAAAATAAGCAGTGTTGGAGTAGGACAAAAATGAATCATTATACCTCGGGAGCTTTTTTAGCAGTATTTACGTTCTGTGAGACAGAACCAAACAAACAGACAGACACAACACAGACAAACAGAAAGAATGTCTCAGCTGTCAGGAGTTGTTTTGATGTATTCTGGGTAATGGAGTTTTGATGGATGTGTCGGTCTGTCGTCCCTGTGGAGACGAGGAGGGTGTAACTGACTGGCCAAAAGAAATGACCGGTGCAGTCTAGTTCCCCACCCAGTGCAATACCCGGCACTCAGCAGCTTAGCTATAAGCAATATTGAATATGTAATAACTTTTCAAACAGCTATACTGGGACCTGGAAAGCCGTTGAGAGGAGCCCACATAGGACCCCCCCCCCCCCATCTAATGCAACGCTGGCTGTGATCTCTGAAAGCCTCTGTCCCTGAAGACAGACCCCCACCAACACCACCACCACCACCACCACCACCACAGCACCACCAGCCCCACCACCAGCACCACCCCCAGCAGCAGCAGCCCCATCACTACCACCACCACCAGCAGCCACACCACCACCACCCCCAGCCTGTCCACCTCCCCCACCCCCAGCACCACCCCCAGCCTGTCCACCTCCTCCACCACCAGCACCACCCCCAGCACCACCCCCAGCCTGTCCACCTCCCCCACCACCAGCACCACCCCTAGCAGCAGCACGTTCCTTTAAAGACCCGCAATGAAATGAGGTGAAAATGATAATGTTTCCGCTCTTTAAGTGTCTCTGGTGGTAAACACGGCCGTTAGGATCAATTAACCAGCGGCTAATGAGCAAAGTGGGGGTCTGCATCAATATTGGCCCATTGTTCATTGGACGATTTTTAATTAATGGGGTTTTTGATGTAAAAAAAAAAAAAAAAAAACGACAAGAAAGAAAATCGCGAAAGTTTTTTAATTGTTTCTCTATGTCTGAGTATGTGTGTGTGTGTGTGTGTGTGTGTGTGTGTGTGTGTGTGTGTGTGTGTGTGTGTGTGTGTGTATGTGTGTGTGTGTGTGTGGGGGGGGGGGGGGGGGGGGGGTGAGATCAGAATGTTAATTATAAAGTGTGAGGCTTTAAAGTGAGGAGGATTTAGACTTTTAATTAAAAGGGAATTTGATGCGACCAACTGAAGTCATTTGCCACAGAGTCCTTAGTCCTTCCCCGATTTTTCTCTAGGTGTCTCTCTACCACTCTCTCTCTCTCTGTCTCTCTTCTTTCACACTTTTTACATTCATCCACCTTATAGTTCTCTCACCCCTGGACCTCCTCCCTGTTTCCCTCGCTCTGTCTCTCTGTCTCTCTGTCTCTCTCTCTCTCTCTCTCTCTCTCTCTCTTTCTCTCTCTCTCTGTCTCTCTGTCTCTCTCTCTCTCTCTCTCTCTCTCTCTCTCTCTCTCTCTCTCTCTCTCTATCTCTCTCGCTCTCCTCACTCTCTTCCTCGCTCCTCCTTGCCTCAAACCCCAACCCTCCTCCTCCTCCCCCCCCCTCCCCTTCCCCTCCAGTGATGATCTGGTGGTGATTGGTGCAGTGTGAAGTGAGACATCGTTGGCAGCACGTACCCATCTCCCCCCCGCCCGGAGGGGCTTCTCCCCTTGGGTCAGGCCCAGACCCCTGCTGGGCATCGCCAGGTGAGGGGCTTGATAGTGGATACAGAGCCACCACGCGGCCCAGCCCACCACCCCCCATAAGGCCATCCAGTCCATTGTTATGGCAATAGTCGCTTGCATTGGGAGCCTATGCGCGCACCAATCGCATGAACCGAAAGGATGATGAAGGGAATGCTCAGTGTCTCAGAGTGTGTGTGCGTGGGAGTGTGTGTGTGTGTGTGTGTGCGTGGGAGTGTGTGTGTGTGTGTGTGTGCGTGGGAGGGTGTGTGTGTGTGTGTGCGTGGGAGTGTGTGTGTGTGTGTGTGCATGGGAGTGTGTGGTTGTGTGTGTGTGCGTGGGAGTGTGTGTTTGTGTGTGTCTGGGAGTGTGTGTGTGGGAGTGTGTATGTGTGTGTGGGAGTGTGGTGTGTGTGTGTGTGTGGGAGTGTGTGGGTGTGTGTGTGCATGGGAGTGTGTGTGTGTGTGTGTGTGTGTGCGTGGGAGTATGTGTGTGTGGGAGTGTGTGTGTGTGTGCGTGACGGCGGCCGTGGCGGTGATGTCATTAGCGTGTGTGTGTGGTGGTAATGTCATTAGTGTGTGTGGCGGTTGGAGCGCGGGCCAATCATCTGGATTAATGGGTCAGCCGGCCAGGGGAGACGGTCGCCGACGGCAGCGGCAACCGGAGAAATCAACAACAACATTGAAATGAATCTCCTGCTGATTCGCTACACGCCTCCCCTGCAGGGGGGGGGCAATGCTGAATCATAATAATAATAATAATAATAATAATAATAACAATAATAACAACAACAACAATGATGGTCATTGTCACTCCTTTCCTGCTCGTGCCCCCCCCCCCCCTCCTGCCTGAGATGCGTGGTGATGGAGAAGCGTCTCCACCCAAGGGTGGAGCTGTGGAGCCCCGGTGTCAGCGCCGCCAGGCTGGCGGCGGGGCCCCCCAGAAGGGGCTGCGTTGGCGGGGAGCTAGCGGGGGGCTCCGTCGGCGCTAACGAGGGCGGCGGCGGCGGAGGGGAAGGAACTCGAGGTGCGGGCGTTCGACCTTCGGCGTCCCCTCCCTCCGCTCTTCCTCCCCCTGGCGTTCCTCCCTGCCAGCCCTCCCCCTTTGTCTCTTCCTCTCTCATGGAGATTTGTTTGATCCTCTGGAAGTGGCGTTCAAAGTTGCAGTGGTGGATGACTGAGCAGTCTTCCTCCTCCTCCTCCTACTGCTCCTCTTCCTCTTCATCACGTTACGTCACCGCTGTGCATCACGTGTGAGGCCGACTGATCCACACACACACACACACACACACACACACACACACGCGCACACATGCACACACTCACACACACACGCACACACACACGCACACACATACACACACACGCACACACACACAAGCATGCACACACACACACCCACACAAACACACACGCAGGCACACACGCACGCACACATGCACGCACATACACACACGCAGGCACACACACACACACACACACATACACACGCAGGCACACACGCACGAACACACAAATGCACACGCACACACACACACATGCACACACACCCACGCACACACCCAAACACGCACGCAAACACGCACGCAGACACACACACACACACACACACACACACACGCCCGCAGGCACACACGCACCCACACACGCACGCACACAAGCACGCAGACACACACACACACGCAGACGCGCACACACACACACACACACACACACACACACAATAACACACACACACACACACACACACACGCACACGCACACGCACACACACACACAGTCACACATACACACACACACAGTCACACATACACGCACACGCACACGCACACACACACTCAGTCACACACAGCTCAGAGTTTTATCCCGCTGCTCTCCAGTCCTGCATTAAGTGTGTTCCCTACAGAGCAGATAATGAGCGGCGTCTTTCAGGAGCCGACCAGAGATCAACCGGCGAGTGGCAATTCATATCTCCCTGGAAGGAGCCGCCATTTAATTGTTTAACTTTTAAAAATGTTATTACGGAAAAAATGTTTTACCGGTGGGATGAAAAAACATTTGAATGTGAGTTCTGGACAGAGGGGCGGGGCCCACCAGAGGCCCCTCCCTCTCAGAGCGGTGCGCTGTGCGTCGGCCCGTCTCTCTCACCTTGGCCTCTCTCTGGGAGGGTTCGAGGCGCGGTGTGCTGAGGCTCCCGGCCAATAGCGTCGGAGGATTAAACTAAATACAGCAGCGCCACTCTGATTGAGCAGCATCGTGGTTCACTCCTCCCCATTGTTACCACATCCCGGTGCCTTTCACTCGCCCTAACTGCCACTTTTATTGGTTGTGGCTCGAAGATAGCAACACAATAATCACAACGGCATCAGGAAAAACTATAATAACAACAACTAAAAGTCGAATTGCTTTGCTCTTTGCTTTTTTTGTCGGAGGGCTCTGGATTTAGTACATTGGGCCGTTTATGGAGGCGTGCGAGGTTTGCGTGCGCGCGGCTCTTTAAAAGCTAATGAAACAGTGGGCGGCGGGCGGGGCTGGAGACGGCGTGTGGTTAGCAGGCCCCATCCAGGAGGCTTGATATCGCGCCGCAGAGCCACGCTGGGATGAGAGCGCCTGAACGCAGTACGTTTTTCGTCTGCCGCTAGCGCGCGGCTAACAGCCATGCTAATTAAAGGCAGGAGGATTACGGTCAGGAGCCACGCAAGGCTTCATGGCAGACACTTTAGGGGAGAAAACGGAAAGAAAACACAGGAAACATATTTCCTTTTTTTGTTCTTGTTTTTAGGGTACACCTAATTATACTGCTGGAGGGGAAAGAACCCAGTGTAACAGTCAGAGTTCTCCTGAGCACTCTCACTGGCTTTGAAGTGAAATGCTCTGTCACTTTGTGATCTGATAAGAATATGGTGTGTGTGTGTGTGTGTGTGTGTGTGTGTGTGTGTGTGTGTGTGTGTGTGTGTGTGTGCGTGTGTGTGTGTGTGTGTGTGTGTGTGTGTGTGTGTGTGTGTGTGTATGTTTGTGTGTCTGTGTGTGTGTGTGTGTGAGAGAGTAGCAACTATGTTCTACACTTTCACACACACTCTCTGTCTGTCTTACACTTAAACACACACACACACATACACACATTGAAATCTAAATCTAGTATAGAATGACTTTCAAAACTCTCTCTCTCTCTCTCTTTCACATAAACACACACACACACACACACACACACACACACACACACACACACACACACACACACACACACACGCACGCACACACACACACACACACACACACACACACACACACACACACGCATGCACATACACACACACAGATACACAGACATGGACACAAACACAAACATAAACGCACACACAGACACACACACACACACACACACATACACATACACAACACACGCACACACAGTAAATCTTCAGGGAACAGAAACACAATGTTCCTTATGTTTGTGTGGATATGATAACACCCAAAACACAGCTAACTCACAACACAATAGAATGACAGGGTAGAAGCTAGCACGCCGCGGCGGAAATGTGCTCCTTTTGTCTTATTCAGGCGCTCCCCGCGAAGGAGGTGGGCTGGAGTGGCCCCTTCCAGTCCTCCAGCTTGCCATCTTGTTTCTTTGTTGTTTCGCTTTTTAAGTCTGCCGGCTCCGCACTCTTTGACCCGGGTTCCGTCTGAGTTTAGACGGAAAAGGAAATGAAAGTCCGAAATCAAGGCGGAGGGCTAAAGGGTGGCAGCGCAGGCGACAGGCCGGGCGGCGCGGGACGGACAGCCGTCACAGAGGGAGGTCGTCCGTGTTGTTGAGCCGTGCTCCGGCCGCCGTCTCCACGGGCTCCACAGATGTTGTGTTCTGAGTTCTGAGCCACCGAGCTACTAAGTGACGTTTTGTTTGCCGTGTAAAATGTCAAAAGTGATTTTTTGGAAAACCAGGGTGAGCTAAGGTACACAGGAAAGGGAGGGGGAATGAGCAGCTTTGGTGTGGAAACTACACGCGGACTTGGAAACTGGAAAGAAACCCCTGACTAAACATAGCTAGTGTTGGCTTTTCTCTTTGACACGGTAAAGGATGAGAGGGATGGGGATAGGGGTAGGGCAAGCGAGAGGAGTGAAACAGAGCGAGAGACTGAAAGAGATATCATCTTATGTGTGGAAACTACACTGAGACATTGCTATTTTTACAGTGGATATTTGTACATTTTAGAGCCTTTTCACTTTGACAGTCAAGAAACAGTGTGAGAGCGGAGCGGGGTGAGGGACAGAGAAAGGGATCGAGAGGAGGGAGAGAGGGGGAGTCAGAAGGGCTAAGGAGGAGAGGGATAGAGAGGAGAGAAAGCGGGGGGGAGTCAGAGCGAGGGGTAGAGAATCTGGGGGAAGGACACAGCAGAGGGTGAACAGTCCACCAGGCTGAGAGAGAGCAACGGGCCCCCAGAGGCCCCCAGAGGCTCCTGAACAGAGAGAGTGATAAAATAACCTGAGAGAGGAGTTCAGGTGAGGAGAGGGAGGGGGGAGAGGGGGGAGAGGGGGGAGAGGGAGGAGGTGGGGGTGGATGACCTTTACCGTTTTGTTGCCGACAAAAAAAGAAACGCTCTGAGCAAAGAGGAGGTGCAAATGATTGATGGAGAGATGGAGAGAGAGATAGAGAGAGAGAAAGAGAGAGCTAGATAAAGATAGAGAGAGAGAGAGAGAGAGAGAGAGAGAGAGAGAGAGAGAGAGAGAGAGAGAGAGAGAGAGAGAGATAGAGAGAGAAAGAGAGAGCTAGATAAAGATAGAGAGAGATAGAGAGAGAGAGAGAGAGAGAGAGCTAGATAAAGATAGAGAGAGAGAGAGAGAGAGAGAGAGAGAGAGTAGACAAACTGAGGATGAGGATCAAATTGGGGGGAAGCAACTGCTGAAGTTCATACAGAGGAGGGTGAGAGAGAAGAGAGAGATAGAGTGAGAGAGAGAGAGATAGAGAGAGACAGAGGCAGACAGAGAGAGAGAGAAATAGACAGAGAAACAGGAGCGAGAGACAGAGGGGAGAGCGCGAGAGAGATAAGGACAGACAGAGAGGAGAGGAGATAGAGATATCCAAGTGCGCGTGCTCCTCCTCCTGTACACAGGAGGAGGAGCACGCGGAGGCCAGGAGCAGTGGAAGGCAGTGGAGAGGAGGAGAGGGGAGGTGTGATAGATTGTCGAGAGAGGAGTGGGAAACTAATTCTCACTTCACTCTGGCCTGGAAGATTAAGGAAGATTAGCGCAATAGAGTGATGGGGAGAGGGAGGTAGGGAGGGAGGGAGGGACTGAGAGGGATGGAGGGAGAGGGAGGGAGGGAGAGATGGGGCGATAACTTCCACCACATGTCACTGAAAGATCTGTGAATGCCTAATACCCAGAAAAAGATAGCGAGAGAAAAAGCACAAGGGTGACAGAACGGGGGAGAGAAAAGGAGTGATGGAGACAGATAGAGGGGAGAAGGAGAGTGTACGTGCGAGAGGGACACTAAACAATAATACAGACAGAGTTGGGACGAGGGGACTAATGTACCAGTGAACGCATGTCACAGAGTCCACAAGTGCACAAGTGGAAACGACCAGCAGTGGTGGTGGTGTTGCGGTTGGTGTTGCAGGTGGTTGTGGTGGTGCTGGTGTAGGCTGTGGCGGAGGCTGTGGTTAGCTCCAGGGGGGGAGGGGGTCTTAGCAGCTGTACAGCCATGACTGCTGGCCTCGGACAGGAGGGCGTCCCAGCACGAGGTCAGGTGTCTGGATGAGAGGTCCATTTGGGGCGTCACAAGGGAGAGAGGGACCATTCTTCTGGCCTCCTATTGGCTCAACAGCCTTGGTGGGTTTCTTTAGTGAAGTGGTGTCTCTCGTGCAGTGTGATGGAACCTTGAGTTGTTCAGCCTGATGGTCCCCTTCACACACACACACACACACACACACATTTTAATTGTTTATTTAAATCCACAAATTACATTGTATAAAAAAGGATTCAAACAATTGCAGAGAAAACAAGCCTTGACACTCAAGGATACAGAAAGCATCGCCTGCGCCACACAGCAAGGCTGCCTATTGTGGCTGATACCGAACAGAACCTAGCCAGTTGTCTACATTTGGTTTTTGGCAGACCTGCCAGTCTTAGCCCACTGACTGTGAGTTTATGGACATGCCCCAAACTACCAAAGATCAAACCAATCAACTTACAAGTATAGCCCAGGTTACTAACTCTTGAGGTGATAGGCTGGTACTTTGCCATCTTTTCACAGAAGGCGATGTCCATATATAAGTCAAAGACGCAACCTACCTCAATGATCAGTGCCTCCCTCCTATCTTTGTCCACCAAGACAATATCAGGGGTGTTTGGGATGTTACTAGACAGGTCATTGGTACTGCCAAACCACTCTGACATTACACGGGAATGTTTGTACACAGATGCATTTGGGTATATTGCTTTTACAGTGCTGGCAATCAAGTCCACAATACGGTTATGGCGTGCAATATAGAGGCTTTTGTACATGTTGCAACCATTTAGAATATGGGCAACAGATTCGTAATGTTGGGTGGAATTCATATGCATTATGCAGTGTGGTTGGTGATTTGCAGGGTACCACAATGCCAGGTTGTACTTGGTAGGCAACACCTGCAGTCTGCCTTTCGTGGTAAAGCAGAGAATGTCCTCCCCTACAGCCGCATTCCTGTACATTGAATGGGAGACAGAGTGGTCAGCAAAGCCGAGGCATGCTAACTTTCCCTGCATCCTGAGTCCGGTCCAGTGTAGCATTGTGTCTGTTTGTTTGATGTGGAGCAGAAGCCTCCTTGCTGTAGTGCTCTGTAATGTGTGTTGCATGTCATTGTGGAAGACAGTAGCCTCCACTGAAATAGATGGGTTTGTGATCACTGCATCGGTTGCCTCTGGTGCAGTGTGTGTATTCTCTTGTGTCCATCTCAGTTTGGCTCCCATTCTGGTGCACAGGTCATTCAGGTCCGGCCAGTCTGACCGAACACCAAAGCCCACGGCGTGTGTGTCTAATTTGCCATTGCTTTTCCTCCTGAAGCCTAGGAAGCTATCTTGGTCTGCTGTGGCCAGAGGGACCTTCCTCTTCCTGAGGTCTAGCAGGAGGGAAGCTCTGGCTAGCTCTCTGACAGTGATGTCATCATTGTTCAGCATACTGATGAGGTGGGTCAGCCGAGTAGCGGTGTAAGTCCATTCCACGTTTGGGACTCCCAGCCCACCCTCTTTGTAGGAGAGAAAGATGATGTCCCGGGTGGTATGGGTGTTCAGACCAAGCCATTTCCTAACAGCCTGGACTGTCTGATTGTCCATGTCCCGCAATACATTTTGTGGGATATGAACATTAGCAAAGAGGTGTTGGATCTTCGCCAGGGCCACCTCTCTGATGGCCTCCAATTTCATGACTACAGGGAGGGGGGAGGAGTCGATTAGATCAACTCTGTTCTTGAAGGCACAGGATAGCTCCTGAACCTGCTCTCCCCACTCACCTGCAATGTTGATTTTATGGCCAAGGTAGGTATATGATTCGTGACGTGAGTAGACTTTGATAGGCTGTCCCATAATTGTGAAGGAGGGGGGTTTGTCAGTTTTGGATTTGTACCAGCGGTTGCCACCGCTGCGTCTTTCATAAAGTGCTGCACACTTGATGTGTTTCACCTCTAACTTTGACCATCCCAGAAATTTGTCTGTTCTAGCCAGCATGTTGTGGATGACAGTTTCCTCCCTGGAAGACATCTCAACATCGTCAGCGTATCCCTGGACAGGGTTTGGGGATCTGATTTGTGGTGGTGCGCACTGGCAGAGCCATTTCAGCCACTGGTTAATAGCGAGGATGAAGTTAACAGCACTCCAGGGGCAGCCTGTTTTAATCCCCACCTGGAGAGGAATGGGGTCTGTAAGTTGGTGGCCACAGATCACTTGCAGAAAAGATCCCTTATACACATCAGTTATGATGTCCACAAAGGGCTGGGGTAGATGGATATCCTCCAATGCGCTCAGCATAATGTTGTGGGGTAGTGTTCCGAATGCGTCTCTGAAGTCCAGAAATACCGTGTATAGTTTACATGATTCATGTTTGAAGTCATCAATTCCGGTTTTCAGGCAGAAAACATGCTCGTTCATGCCCTGCCTGTCTATGTAGGCTTTTTGTTTAGGTGAGAGAGTGCCTGTGTCTACAAGCCATGGCAAGATGCGGGCAAGTAGACATTTCATGAAGATTTTGTAGACAGTGGGGAGAAGAGATATGTCTCTCCACGTGGATGGATCATTTGGAATATTGTCTTTCTTTGGTATTCTATGGATGAGTGCCCCCTTCCATGATTCCGGAACTTTTCTATTCATCAGGCAGGTGTTAAACAGATGTGTGAGTATTTGGCTGGATCGGGGTTTTGTGGCTTTTAGTGTCTCATATGTTACTCCATCATATCCGCTGGCTGTGTTGTTTGGCAGTTGGGAGATAATTGTATCTACCTCTTCACATGTGAAGTTAGCAGTGGATGGGTAATAGTCTAGAGAAACTGTCTCTATATTAGTGGACCAGGGGGGCGTGGTCAGCGTTTGGGAGGGGGGTGATTGACATTTGGCCAAGTAATACTCATAAACATTGCTTGTGTCATTAACAGTAGGCGGGGGGGAAGGGAATGTGCTATTATTGAGTATTATGTTAATAGCTTTTGACCTGCGGTGCTGCCACAGGTAGGATAGGTTTTCTCTGCTTACTGTCCTTTGGTGATGATGTTGTTCTCCGCATCTGCTGAGCGATGGTTGAATGACGTCTCTTACGAAGATCAGCTGTTTCTCGATCCAGGAAGTAATGCGGACCGGTGTAGACTCCGCTGGATATTTATCACTCAGGGGAAATTTCCTCAAAATTCGTGACACGTATTTCAGGAGAGGTAGTCCAAACTCTTTTCCGTTGTTATGCCGTGTACGAAATAATCCGTTTTGGAAAAATACTCCGATTAGAATGGATGCAACTCTACTCCACTTCGCTGTATCACCAGAGCAGGCAAAGTAAGTTCCATCTTCGAGTAGTTTGGTATCCAATGATCTCCTGAATTGTCTTTCATCGATCTCGAACATTGTCCATTCATGACATTGAAGTTGGCGCACGTAATTGTTAAAATCCACAGGGGAATCCTCACCGCCCGGTGTTGGTTGCGGGGCAGGGTCATGGGTTTTCCGAGATTGTTTGTAGATACGGCCACTGATCAGGGCTTGTTTAAAGGCCGATCGTAATACTGTAACTAGGCACATGTTCAGTACGAGTGTCCAAAGCATATTTTCTCTGCTGCATTAACGATGGCAGTTACAACGGGCGAGATGTTTAAGTTTTTAAATTGCCATGGATTGGCACGGAGCTGCGAAATTCACGCCGCCGACGCCGCCGCCGCCACACATGCCGGCCCCTTACACACACACACACACACACACACACACACACACACACAGACACACACACACACACACACAGACACACACACACACACACACACACACACACACACACACACACACACACACAAACACGCACACACACACACACACACACACACACACACACACACACACACACACACACACACACACACAAACACGCACACACACACACATACAGGTGGCTGACTGTAAGCCCCCCCCCCGGGCGTCCAGGCATGTCAGAGAGGATGTGTCAGCAGAGAGGATGTGGTCCTTCAGCAGAGAGGATGTGTCAGCAGAGAGGATGTGGTCCTTCAGCAGAGCCTCTTCTTACTACTCTGTCAGTTAGGGAGATTTTAGGTTAAAAATAGAAATGTGCGCCGTTTTTTTTTGCCCAAACCAAAATAAGGTGTGTTTTTCTTCGCCTCAAGGTCGATGAAGCCATTTGCTGATATTATTACTGGGCTGTGGAACTAAAGGAGGGATGGAAGGTTATCAGCCCACTTATCTTCTGAGGACTTGTTAGCGTCCTGTGTGTGGTGATTGTGTGTGTGCATCACATATCTCCCTCCACAGTGAGCCATTGTTCACACCATTATCTGAGTACAGGATGTATGTATTTTCTTTGTGAACAACCTTACCTTTTACCCATGGATTGGTTCTATGTATAGCAAAACACCAGCAGTGTCCATGTTAACTTGTTATTATCAAATGGATGTTCCAGACCCACAAGAACGCACTTGTTTGTGTTCAAATGTCCTTCAAGGAAACACAGAGTCCATTTGCCCAAGTGGCTTAATGAGATGATAGGGGAAAGTGGTTAGCTCTAATTAATTACCAGTATGACTGGTGGTATTTACACTGACTGCTCGGTCAAATAGCAACCTGACCTCACAGGAAACTTTGTTGTTAGTTTGTAGCATGTCTGTCTACACGGTATCAGTGTTCATAATATATACACCATGACATTGTGAAAACTTTGTGAAAGAAGGGAATTCCCAGGGACCACAGATGCTAATGAGCCATCTAGCTAACTGTGGCCTTCTCTCTGTGTTGTGAACAGCCCCTGTTAAATACACTCAACTGTTTCACAGTCATGGCAATCACAACAAAGATCAGAAAGTCGCAAATGAATCAATCACTCCTGAAGAGTGTAGTAATACTAGCTAGAGAGAGAGAAAGGGAGAGAGAGAGAGAGAGAGAGAGAGAGAGAGCGAGCTATTATGCTGAACATATTCTCTTCTGAACTTACTTATGCAATCCATCCATCCAGCAAAAAAAACACCTCATCGCTTTCCACACCACAGTCGCTCTGTTCTCTATTACCTTCTCTACCTTACCCTCTTAAGTTCTACCTGGTGTCACTTAAATCTCTTCTTCTGATCTCCCTCATTTATTCTCTCTCTCTCTCTCTCTCTGTCTCTCTCTCTCACCACCTTCTCTCACTCCTCCACTGACACTTCCATCCATCTCTGAAAGTGGCACTCCTGAATAACGATGTGTCGGCCCGTTCCCCTAACTAATGTGTTTACCCTGAATCATGTCCTGATGGCTGTCCACCGTCTCCTCGCTCCTCTCTCCTCGCTCCTCTCTCCTCACTCCTCTCTCCTCGCTCCTCTCTCCACGGTCTCCTCTCTCCTCTCTCCTCGCTCCTCTCTCCACGGTCTCCTCTCTCCTCTCTCCTCTCTCCTCGCTCCTCTCTCCACGGTCTCCTCTCTCCTCTCTCCTCGCTCCTCTCTCCACGGTCTCCTCTCTCCTCTCTCCTCGCTCCTCTCTCCACGGTCTCCTCTCTCCTATCTCCTCGCTCCAATGTGCTCTAGCTGCTGTTGCTTTGGCAGTTGTGTTCCTTGTTGTGTTGTGGTCTCATTGAAGGAGTTTCTTGAATCGTTGGAAAGAAGTGAGGGCTTTGTTTATTCATTTAGTTTTATTCATTTAGGTTTGTTGACATTGAAATGTGTGCATTTTGGCTGTGCAGGGCTGTGTGTGTTTGAGTGCCCCCCCATCCGTGTGTGTATGTGTGTGTGTGTGTGTGTGTGTGTGTGTGTGTGTGTGTGTGTGTGTGTGTGTGTGTGTGTGTGTGTGTGCATGAGTGTGTGTGTGTGTGTGTGTGTGTGTGTGTGTGTGCGTGAGTGTGTGTGTGTGTGTGTGTGTGTGTGTGTGTGTGTGTGTGTGTGTGTGTGTGTGCATGAGTGTGTGTGTGTGTGTGTGTGTGTGTGTGTGTGTGTGTGTGTGTGTGTGTGTGTGTGCGTGAGTGTGTGTGTGTGTGTGTGTGTATGTGTGTGTGTGTGTGTGTGTGTGTGTGTGTGTGTGTGTGTGTGCGTGAGTGTGTGTGTGTGTGTGTGTGTATGTGTGTGTGTGTGTGTGTGTGTGTGTGTGTGTGTGTGTGTGTGTGTGCGTGAGTGTGTGTGTGCGTGTGTGTGTGTGTGTGTGTGTGCGTGAGTGTGTGTGTGTGTGTGTGTGTGTGTGTGTGTGTGTGTGTGTGTGTGTGTGTGTGTGTGTGAGTGAGTACACACCCTCATAGTTTCCCATGTTGATCCATGAGGAGTGGACCCTGGGTGGAGTCCCCCCAGCCTCAGGGGGAGAGATGACGACCCCCTTATGAACCAAGTAGAGAGGTCCCAGACACAGCAGTGTCAGGGCCTCTGAGGTGCTCTCAGACAGACTGTCTGCTCAGTGGATTCCTCCGCTGGCTCTGAGGTTCAGCCCCATGCTGAGCTGCAGCCATGAGCTGCATGGTGAAACGTTGGCTGCAGTTAGCGATGCTGTTCAGGTTCCACACTCGGGTCGCCCTGTTTCTTGGGGTTGCTAATGCCCTGAGCACTATCTTTATTTTACTGGCCTCTCCATTACATCCTCTTAAATCCAGCCATTACCATCCTGGACTTAATGAGCGCCGCCAATAGGATCCCATGGCCACAGTGTTTACAGTGTGGGGCAAAGAAGAGACCCTTCTGGATCAATCTGCCCTGTTTGTTTTCCTCAGGGCTCCGAACCGGTTCAAGGAACCAAAACGAAAACCGAAAACGAATGGCATTTTAAGAGGAACGGAAACGGAAACGAAAACCAAATGGTCTTCAACTGTTCCGGAACAGAAACGTTATTCTGAAATCCCCAAAACCGGTTAATAACTTTTTTTTTTTTTTCGTTCTCTATATAGCCTATAAAATTTCACAAAAGCATAGCCTATTTCATGAAAAAAAAAAACTATTTCCGGTGCCGCGTTCACTTCGCCGCCCGCTAAGCTCAGCTGTCACAAATTCCCACCATCACCCTGGCGAGAGGCGATTGAAATGTAGAGTTAAATTGGAAGTTGTTGGAGAGACTTGGGTATTTGTCAGCAACATAGACAATACAACATATTCGCTTATGGCGGGGTTAGAAATTATTGAGCGAGCCTCTATATCTGAAGATCTCCATGGAATACGGATAAAACGTACAACCAGATAAGGAGTTTCCAGCCCACTTATCCAGAAATGATTTTGATACTAAATTATATTTATCATAGAATATAGGCTACAGTCAGCAGCAGTCTGCCTGGTATGTGAGATGGATATCGCAAATATTTTTGGATGCTGCATGTGATTTATGATTTTTGCGCATTTAGACTACCTACTGTGTAAATTAAGGGCAAATACCAATAAGTAGGTCTATTGTAAGATATCGACCACAAAAATAGACTACGCCCAATAACACTGTCGGAACTTTAAGAATGAACGTTATTTTACGTTCCGAACAGGTTCAGGAATGATATGTTGGTGGCGGAATGCAAGAACGAAAACGTTAAATATACCGGTTCCGTGGAACGATTGAAAAATTATATCGTTTTCAAGCCTTGGTTTTCCTACATCATCGTTTTCCTACATATATATATATATATACACACCGTCAAAACGTCATATATAAAGCCAGTAGTTCTGATCAAGCACTGTAGTTACAAAAGGCTTCAAAAACGCATGCAGGATGTTGGAGCCTCTGATTGATGATCCATGGTCTGAGCTAGAAGATCCATATACAATAAAAAATACATCTATCAATACGCACTGGAAACAAAGCCCCCACGCAGCTCTGGTTTCCATGGACATGCCTCCACTCCAACACATTCCCCCCACCCCCACCCGGTGTGATTTGTGGCCTGTGATCCAATCACCACTGAATGAATCACATCAGCTCTGAGGCACCTGACGCGTGTCCATCACAGCCTAATGTCACCTGAAGGACAGCCAGCGTCCCGGCGGAGGGAGCTTAGCTTAGAGGGAGCCTAGCTTGGAGGGAGCCTAGCTTAGAGGGAGCCTAGCTTCGAGGTAGCCTAGCTTAGAGGGAGCCTAGCTTGGAGGGAGCCTAGCTTAGAGGGAGCCTAGCTTGGACGGAGCCTAGCTTGGAGGTAGCCTAGCTTAGAGGGAGCCTAGCTTAGAGGGAGCCTAGCTTAGAGGGAGCCTAGCTTGGAGGGAGCCTAGCTTAGAGGGAGCCTAGCTTCGAGTTAGCCTAGCTTAGAGGGAGCCTAGCTTGGAGGGAGCCTAGCTTAGAGGGAGCCTAGCTTGGAGGGAGCCTAGCTTGGAGGTAGCCTAGCTTGGAGGGAGTCTAGCTTGGAGGGAACCTAGCTTGGAGGGAGCCTAGCTTGGAGGGAGCCTAGCTTAGAGGTAGCCTAGCTTAGGGGGAGCCTAGTTTAGGGGGAGCCTAGCTTGGGGGGAGCCTAGCTTGGACGGAGCCTAGCTTGGAGGTAGCCTAGCTTGGAGGGAGCCTAGCTTAGAGGTAGCCTAGCTTAGAGGGAGCCTATCTTGGAGGGAGCCTAGCTTAGAGGGAGCCTAGCTTGGAGGGAGCCTAGCTTAAAGGGAGCCTAGCTTGGAGGGAGCCTAGCTTGGAGGGAGCCTAGCTAGGAGGGAGCCTAGCTTGGAGGGAGCCTATGTATGTGTTTTTTTTTATTTTTTTTTATTTTTAATTTTTTTTTTTTTTTTGCTATGCTTTTATTGTATTTTAATGCTTTTATGTATGTAAAGCACAATGAATTGCCTTGCTGCTGAATTGTGCTATACAAATAAACTTGCCTTGCCTTGCCTAGCTTGGTGGGCTGGACGTGTTAGCATGAAGATACCCATGGCTCTTTGCTTGTGAGCACAAAAGGAAGCACGCAAACACATGCATAGGTTTACATAGACACAACCGCCATCCATTTCATCCATATCCTTCACACACACACACACACACACACACACACACACACACACACACACACACACACACACACAGACACACAGACACACACACACACACACACACACACACACACACACACACACATACACACAGACACCCTGTCATGTGATGTGTGACATATGATTTGTGTCAACAAAGAGAAGACCTCCATCCCCCGCTGTTTACATTTACATTTAGCAGACGCTTTTATCCAAAGCGACTTACAAAGAGTACATTTGTCATAAGAAGGTGGAACATTTCATTGCTGTTAATACAGTAAGAAAGTCACCAGAACAAGTTTCAAGCATTTCAATTGCTTCTGTGTGTTTGATTCTTTGTGTTTCATTCCTGCCTCATGGCCTCATCCTTTCTGTCACTGCACTCACTGCCTCTGTTCTGAGAATACACACACATGCTGTACTGTTGTACTGATCATCATAATTATGGAGCAAACAAATTCACATGTAGTAATGTGCACATGACCTACACATCCAAACCACTCAACATCCTACACACACACACACACACACACACACACACACATACACACACACACACACACACACACACACACACACACACACACACACACACACGTGTGTGTGTGTGGGTTACCATCATGGTAACACCATGATGCTGTTCTTATTTGTTCTCTTTAACAAATTCACAAAGTCACAACCAGTAATGACAGTGTGCACAAAGTATTAACAGCCTTGTTAATAAAAAAAAAATGCAAACAACAAAATAAGCTTGTTCACACACACTGACGCGCACACACAGACACACACACTGACACACAGCACGCTGAAAAACACTTTACAACTTGCCAATTTGGATTTATAATCAGTGAAGCTGATTGGACCGTTGTACAAAAGGCTGCTGGGTTTTACTCCTGCAGCACAGTGGTCGTATCCTCTTAGCTGGGTAATCCCCATTCTTCCCCAGATACCGCCGCTGTGCCCTTGGGCACTTGTTGGGTTGGCTGGGTTCCACGGTGCCCTCGCCTCTGATTGCTCTATCGCCAGTGTTGTCATTAAAACAGTCGAATGGGACGCACATCTCAATGAACGAAGACCACCCATCCTGCATTTATTCATTTTGTCATCAAGCGTTGTGTCCTGAAAACATGGTCCACTCTTGTACACTAGCTCCTGTAAGTTCTCTCACACATCTCTGGATCATCATCCTTCTCTGTTGTCCTTCAGTTGCTCTGATTCCTGTCTCTCTCACCAGCCAGAGGGTATTGAACTGGTCACGGCCTCGTGTTTCCTATCTCAAACACGACATAAACAGATTTAGCATGGCAATAAAAAGCCGAAACATCATTGCTTTAAATTGACCCAACCCAGTGGTCTCTATAATACTGCCGTGATATATTTATAAGTCAAACTGCTTTAGAGGGCACCCACTGTGAAAATGATTAGGATTTAATTAATTCCCCTCTTCGGCTTATGTAAAGTTCATATTTTCCTGTTTAGACACAGCATATGAGACTCAATCAACTGAGTAATAGAAAAGGTAATAGCATGTGTGGAAAGGGACAATAGACATAGCATCCTGCCAGAATACAAACGATGTCATTATAATGTTGAAATGTTAATGGAGACCGCTGGCTTTACAGCCAGAGATGCAACTTACTTTAGAGCTCATTTCACTATTAAAGTGATTTGTGTTTTGCGCAAAAGCATGTAAAATTTGTTGAACTTGTACGACGAAGAGATAGCATTGAATGACTAAACAACCTAAACCTACAGCTTTAAGTCTTCAATCGAGGGATTTCATTTGAACAAGCCTGGGATCAGGCTGGCTCCCATCGTGTCACAACAGATGGTTTGTGCAAAAGTGTCTTATAGGATTTAATACCCATCATATCTCCTAATCGCACCAATCACAGGCCTCCCAATTACACTGAGCGTGTTCATATTTTATGACTCATGCGTCGACACACCGGGAAGGCAAGCGGTAAAACGAGACCCCTAGAAACATGTGGA
The DNA here is from genome assembly GCA_036785325.1 of Urophycis tenuis. Classification (NCBI taxonomy): domain Eukaryota; kingdom Metazoa; phylum Chordata; class Actinopteri; order Gadiformes; family Phycidae; genus Urophycis; species Urophycis tenuis. The sequence continues at coordinate 773,837 of JAXIVH010000040.1, read as the reverse complement.
GCCTCCAGGAGGTCTCAGAACCTTCAGCCACGGCTGGCAGCTCCGTCAGGGTCTCAGCTCCGTCAGGGTCTCAGCTCCGTCAGGGTCTCAGCTCCGTCAGGGTCTCAGCTCCTTCAGGAGGGTCTCAGCTCCTTCAGGGTCTCAGCTCCGTCAGGAGGGTCTCAGCTCCGTCAGGGTCTCAGCTCCGTCAGGGTCTCAGCTCCTTCAGGGTCTCAGCTCCTTCAGGAGGGTCTCAGCTCCTTCAGGGTCTCAGCTCCTTCAGGGTCTCAGCTCCTTCAGGGTCTCAGCTCCTTCAGGAGGGTCTCAGCTCCTTCAGGGTCTCAGCTCCTTCAGGAGGGTCTCAGCTCCTTCAGGGTCTCAGCTCCTTCAGGAGGGTCTCAGCTCCTTCAGGGTCTCAGCTCCTTCAGGAGGGTCTCAGCTCCTTCAGGGTCTCAGCTCCTTCAGGAGGGTCTCAGCTCCTTCAGGGTCTCAGCTCCGTCAGGAGGGTCTCAGCTCCTTCAGGGTCTCAGCTCCGTCAGCGTCTCAGCTCCTTCAGGGTCTCAGCTCCTTCAGGGTCTCAGCTCCTTCAGGGTCTCAGCTCCTTCAGGAGGGTCTCAGCTCCTTCAGGGTCTCAGCTCCTTCAGGGTCTCAGCTCCTTCAGGGTCTCAGCTCCTTCAGGGTCTCAGCTCCTTCAGGGTCTCAGCAGGGTGGGACCACAAACATGGAGCAGCTTCTGGAGAGACGTCCACATCACCACAAAGTGGTATCAAATGATGTGCCCTAACAGACTAGTCTCCTCTGTACTGTAATGAACCACTCGAATCTCCAGATATGTTCACCTATCTTTACACTGTTCCTCCTAACAGGCAGAGAGGTCCAACGTTCTTACATGCAGACCATTGGATATATCAGGGGGACATAAACAACACCTTTAACAAGTGTTTATGTGTGAATTATTTCAAAATGCTGTCGGCTTTTGTTAATATATCTTCAATTACATCATTCATATTGGGGGGGCGGCGTGGTGTTTTTCAGATCTTATCTGCTCCCAAGCAGCTGGGTGAGAGATGATTCCCTGTTATCAGGAAGCCTGGAGATCATTTCAACAGCCTCCTTCAAGAAGTCTGAAATGTATGGCTGTCACTCTGTGAATTACCCTTCACATTTTGCTGCCAGTTTTACAGAAATACACAATAGCCCTCTTGCTATTCTGTGATATTATTCACATATAGACGGAGGCCATTCCCCAAGACGTTCTATGCGGGTTTCTGTGTCCTAATGGGCCTTATACATTACCACTATACATTATACATTATACATTATATACACTATACATTATATACATTACCACTATACATTATATACATACATTATACATTATATACATACATTATACATTATATACATTATACATTATATACATTACCACTCTACATTACCACTATACATTATACATTATACATTATATACACTATACATTATATACATTACCACTAGTCAGGGGTGTTGCTGCCACATGCTCTGTGAGACCCATGTCTGAACGAGTCAGTGTTGACGATTGTATTACCAGCCTTTATCTTCCAAACTCAGGATTTATAGGGCCTGTCAGTGAACTTCAAATTGCCTGCTGACTTCTTTTGGCTTACCTTATTTTTACAGCCGATGTTATGCTTTCCTTCATTTTCAGTGACTGCATATTTTCCCCTTCCTTCCTTACATCGATGACCTGTGACCTCTCTCTCCCCCGGCGGTCCTGATGCTGCCGCTGATTCCCCTCTCCTTTCCGCTGACTTCCTCCCTGATTCCGGCTTCCCTTTACTCGGTCCCTGGAGCGTTGTTTGCTCTCCATCTTTTCCCCTCCACTGTTGCTTCCTTACTCTGTCCATTCATAACCTGCCATAAAGAAATGACGACTATAATGAAATACGACATCCCATAGACAAACCAACAGACAGTGTGGTGATGCTGAGGTAAGGTGAATACTGTGGCCATACTGAGTGCAGCATGGGGAGCAGCAGACTGTCATGCCTGTCACGCCACGGTGTCCTGCTCCTGTTCCGGGGGCCGTGAGTCCAACACTGTTCACTATTAATGAGCTTCTTAATTGCTAATTAACTCAAGTATTGTGACGGTTAAAGAAAACCTTCGATCAAACCCTGCGGGGTAAATGGGGCCATTATTCTGGAACCTTTAATGCAGTGTTTTTCTGTGTGATGGATAACTCCCGCGTGTCATTAGCCATGTGGACCTGGCCTGACTCCTGCTTGCTACAACGGTTGCTCTGTTGGCCACAAACGCCACAATCTGCGTGACTTAGAACTGGGCTGAGCGGTCTGATAAAGACAGTATGGAGGATAACACCAATCCCCCCCCCCCCCCTTCCAAACTCACCTGGATATGGACACACTGATCACCAGTATTGATAGAATGGGCAGGGGCAGCCGCGGCCTACTGGTTAGGGCTTCGGATTTGTAACCGGAGGGTGGCCGGTTCGAACCCCGACCAGTGCGAACGGCTGAAGTGCCCTTGAGCAAGGCACCTAACCCCTCACTGCTCCCCGAGAGCCGCTGTTGCAGTTCACTGCATCGGGTTTAAGTGTGTGCTTCACCTCACTGTGTGCTTCACCATCACTGTGTGCTGAGTGTATTCCACTAATTCACGATTGGGTTAAATGCAGAAGACCAAATTTCCCTCACGGGATCAAATGAGAAAGAAAGAAAGAAGGAAGATGATAAGAGATGGAGTATTGATAGGAGATGGAGACCCGGCTGACCTATTTTGTGTGCAGTTGTGTGTTATTGGGTCAGGTATAGTGGGACCGTGTGAGACCCCATGGGATCTCACAGTCTCAGCTCAAAAAGATTTGTCTGGAACTTCTTTAAATATACGTTAAGGTATTTAGATCCCTCACAATCAATTTCAGGCGTAAGCCTAGTCCACTAAAATCTCTTAGAAATGACAGACTTGGTAAATAAATCTGTTAAACTCCATCACGCTGTTTCACTAAAGCATTGGTGTCAAACACTTTTAATGAACTCTAAAACCGCGAGGGGTTATTTAATAAGGTGCTAATTAATCACAGCTGTGTACTGTGCACATGAGGAGTTTGATTAAAGGTCTGAGGCTGCTGTGTTCTGTTCCTCCTGCAGGGATGTCTGTCTCTCTTCAGGCGTGTCTTTATTCCACAGCAAGCATGTGACAACTTGAAGTGAAATAAAACGAGAGCCTTTATCCACGTGGATTAAAACACACTACTGGACCGTTAATTCAATCCAATCAAAACATTGATTCACATTTTAATACCCCTACTGATTACCGTACTCCACATTCCACCAGATGAGTTCTCTGTTTGTTCAAAACCAAAGTCCAAGGCCACTGTTCTGTTTGTGTTGCTCTGTTTTCATCTACGAATGCGTTGGAGAATCTGAAGTGGTATGTGTGTGTGTGTGTGTGTGTGTGTGCGTGTGTGTGTGTCTGGTGTGTGTGTGTGTGTGTGTGTGTGTGTGTGTGTGTGTGTGTGTGAGTGTGTGTGTGTGTGTGTGTGTGTGTGTCTGGTGTGTGTGTGTGTGTGGTGTGTGTGTGTGTGTGTGTGTGTGTGTGTGTGTGTGTGGTGTTCGCTCCACACGTTGCCGTCCTTCACTAGTGCACTTCTGTAGGTCTTCCTAATGGCCGCCTCCATCTCCGGAGCACAGGAGCACTGAAATGTTCTGTGTTGCAGGATGTGCTGTGTGTTTTTTGAGTCATTGTTAAGCCATGTGTCTCACGGGGTCTCTCCCGTGGGACAGGCCAGATCTAGATGTCATTAGCCTAGCGTTCCGGTGTATTTGGGTAGAGTAGGACTACAAGTCTCCTCACTGGATCCCCATAATCCCATGATCCTCTCTGATGTGGATGCCCTACAGCAGGCAGGTATAGCTGGTCATCCCATGATCCTCTCTGATGTGGAGGTCCTACAGCAGGCAGGTATAGCAGGTCATCCCGTGATGCTCTCTGATGTGGAGGCCCTACAGCAGGCAGGTATAGCAGGTCATCCCATGATGCTCTCTGATGTGGAGGCCCTACAGCAGGCAGGTATAGCTGGTCATCCCATGATGCTCTCTGATGTGGAGGTCCTACAGCAGGCAGATATAGCAGGTCATCCCATGATGCTCTCTGATGTGGAGGCCCTACAGCAGGCAGGTATAGCAGGTCTCGGAGCGGCTGTGGGGGTTTTCGCCGTCTTGATGAGAAACACTCCAGAGATCGATAGGAAGCACTCAGGGGCTCCAGCGTGATGACTGCTGTGTTGGACGGACCTGCATCTCCATTATCTGCAGCTTCTCATTCTGTCCTGTCGCCGTTATCTGAGCCATCGCGTCAGCCTCCGCAAAGCCGCAGGAACAACTCACAATGTTCCTGCAAGAACGAGCAAACGAGAAAGTGTTTCCTGTGTCCGAACAACTTGCGTTGGGGCCGTTGTATGATTCCTTTTTTTTGTGTGTGATTGCTTGATTTAATTTCTGCTTGCTGCTCTGCCACCAGTATGGACTGTGGCTCGGATGTGATTGTACACTCAGCAGGAAGAAACAGCCGGTTTGAGATTCTGAGCATATGCTGCCGTCTGCAATATTGATAGTATTCTTGGGCCCCCTTCGTGAAGCCAAAGGATTATTCTGGGCAGAACGTCTGTTCCTCACAAATAAGCCGTTATTAATGCAGGTCAGACATAATTCTTTGAATAATAGATTCAGAATCCCTCATTTGTTTCCACGCGGCAGTGATGACTCCATATTGTTGTGAGTTATGTGTCCATTAAAGCGTCTGAAACAAAGTATCATGTGTCAGCTTCTCGCCTGCCATCGCCGCAGGATTTACCCCGAGTTAAACTCCTCTTTGGGTGGCTGCTGCGATGGGCAGACCTGCCGCTGTCTGGGAAGTGGCAGGTTGTGAACATGTAACAATGACTTATTTCACAGAGCCTCTCTTCAGCCTGCTCAGAAATAGTAGTGGAGAGTTTGTGGCCCCATTGGGTGCAGGAATGTGAAGTGTGAAGGAACGTGAGGAGGCTTAGAGACTTTAGAAGTGGACTTTAACTGCTGCTGCCTCAAATATTCAATTTGCCCTCACTGGCGAGAAATCCCAGCTTGTAATCATTTATCCATTCCTGCTCTTACAAATTGGTTGATATGAAACATTATGACATGTTATGGGTTCTGTCTAATAGTTATTGTTCTAGTCTGCTATCCACTGTGCTCCAGACAGTGTTAATTAGGCGGCTGTAGGGGACACTGGTGTGCAGGGTAGATTAACACGGCCATCGATACGAGCACAGAATAGATGATATGAAGAAAGAGAACAACGCTGTATGAACACAGCCAGCTGTTAGAGGATACGCTTTGTCCCAGGAGAATTGGATTTCATTACAAAGTGAGAGCCAGACATGGGTGTTCCTGCTCCTTCTTGTATTAATGGAAGGATGTCATTAATTCACACTTTATCTTCATGGAAATCAATATGCAATTTACAGAAATGTTACTCAATCCCGAGCTGCAGGACTCTTTGGCAGGGCCATGCAGCAGATAGTGGAGGTGATTTCTCTGCTCCAGAATGGCTCTTGATGGCAATCGCCACAGAATGCTGAGAGTTCCACTCTCTCATTCTGGAGCTCATTCTCCTCAGTGGAGAAAATAATGGAGTCAAGTTCAGCGAGGGAGGGTGACCATTGTATGCTGCCTGTGGGGGCTTTTTTTTAATTGACTTTATGTCCGTGTTCCTGGCCCGGGTAATGAAACACTTCAGCATAT
>JAXIVH010000040.1:755575-758075 GCA_036785325.1 Urophycis tenuis | reverse complement strand
GCTGCTGGGGGTTCTGTGAGGTTCTGTGGTGTTCTGTGGGCTGCTGGGGTTCTGTGAGGTTCTGTGGTGTTCTGTGGGCTGCTGGGGGTTCTGTGGGGTTCTGTTGTGTTCTGTGGGGTTCTGTGTGCTGCCAGTGGGGGAGCGTTGTAGTCACAGAGATTCACTGGCACAAGTGGGAACTTTGGTGCATTATAAATGCCCCATTAGTCTCACTGTTTGAACACGTTCTCCAAAATGCATGAAACAGTGTCAGCGAAATTGCGCACACGCACACACACACACACACACACACTATTATTATTATTACTATTATTACACTATTATTATTATTATTATTATTATTATTATTATTATTATTATTATTATTGTTGTTGTTGTTGTTGTTTTTAATAACAATAATAATAATAATAATAATAATAATAATATGGATAGTAACGCTCTCTTTAACCATATTCTCTCAATGTTCACGTGACTCTTTATTCTGATATGTGGAAGAAAAATCTGTGCTTTCAAGCAATGGAGGTCCTGAAGACCTTAATAAACACTCATTTACAGTGGAGAGGAGCTAAACGTCTGCTGTGGAAGGAATATTGATCAGCTGCTCAAACAATGAGGAGTATTCATATGACGAGGGCAGTAGTGGGTCCAGACATCATCAGCGCCAAGAGGTTTCTCTGATCTCTACACATCCCATTCCACTTCAGCTCCTAATGGATGTACTGACTGGATCAGTGGGAGTCATGGTGTCCACAGAGTTTCCTTCTGTCATCGGGTCTGGGATCCTTCAGCAGGCAGTCGTAGAACAACCACTGTCTCTTTGGAGAAAAGCCTCCTAAATGCCCTAAATGTAAATGGATTTCCCAGACCTCCTCGTGTGACGTCGCTCACAGCGTCTGTCTTCGTCTCGTCTATTTCTGAGTTCCTCCAGTGAACAGGCAGAGCCCCTGTGCATGATGTGTACCGTGTTGAGCCAGTCCTGCTGCGTGGACACATCTCCTCCACACTGCTGGGTGTTCATCACTGTATGGAGGAGACCTGCAGGCCCGCTTCTCTGAATGGGAATGTCCAGTCCTCCGTACAGCCTCTCAGCCTCTCAGGCCTACGTTAGCGTGTCCCCGTCATACATTATGGGGGGATTAGAACTACCAATTACCATCACTGTGCAATGTTATTTTTCAATGAGTTCATTCCCAACCTGTTTCATCACCTTGCGTGTGTCATGTGTGTTTGTTGCCCCTCATCTGGTCGCTTTCAAGGAAAGATGTGCTGATTTGCTTCAATGCCTAATTGGCTTCATTGAATACATGCTTCCTAATTATGCCCCCCAAGAAAAGAAAACCCCCATCGTATTGATGTGAAATCAATGGCTATTTTAAGCAAGCTGTTGTCTGATGTTGCATCCATAAGGGTTCCATCATCTCTTATTAGCTGTGACTTGTATTACCAGTTATCTCTAATTAATCACAAGCCGCCTTGAAGGGGAAAAGGTACACTGGGCTCAGTGTGGGGGAGGAGGGCTGTGTAGCAGCAGAGATGTTCAGAACCAAGCCCAGTGAGGAACTGGAGGAACCAGATGGACCCTTGAAGATCGCAGCAAATACCCCTTATCGCTATTTATAAAATGTAACTAAATGTATATTTATAGGGTTAGGGTTAGTTGTTGTTAGTTGTAATGTTCACATCTTCAATAATACGATAGGACGTTCAAAGGGTTTCGACCGCAGAGCTGATTCTCAGGCGGTTCGATTCCCACGTGTGTCCGTCCATGTTGTCTCTGAAACGTGTTGACTCTGTTCTGCAGTCAGTCTGCTGTGGCGTGCAGCTGACTCCTCTCTGGCTCTCAGGATTCACTGCACAGCTGCACTCTCTTCTGGCCGCCGCCCATGTCTGGCATCATGCATTTTAATTGTATTTGCATAGCAAGCTGCAATGTGTGTGTGTGTGTGTGTGTGTGTGTGTGTGTGTGTGTGTGTGTGTGTGTGTGTGTGTGTGTGTGTGTGTGTGTGTGTGTGTGCATGTGCGTGCATGCACATGTGCATGGGTGTGTGTGTGTGTGTGTGTGTGTGTGTGTGTGTGTGTGTGTGTCTGTGTGTGTGTGTGTGTGTGTGTGTGTGTGTCTGTGTGTGTGTGTGTGTGAGCCAGTGGGTACAGGGGTAGACAGACAGACAGACAGACATACAGAGGGGGAATGTACAGAGGGGGAATGACTCTCTCTCTCTCTCTCTCTCTCTCTCTCTCTCTCTCTCTCTCTCTCTCTCTCTCTCTCTCTCTCTCTCTCTCTCTCTCTCTCTCTCTCTCTCTCTCTCCCTGCTGATTCCTGGTGCTGGCTGAGGGACCGGGCCGTAATTGGAATGGTCAGAGTTTGCCACCTCCACTGGGGGCGGGGCTGGAGAGAGAGAGAGGGAGAGAGAGAGAGGGAGAGAGAGTGAGATGGAGAGAAGAGAGTTGTGTGGGTTTTTTTCTCAGTGCTGTCAGCAGATAAGAGTCTAATGATCTAATG
>JAXIVH010000040.1:750575-753075 GCA_036785325.1 Urophycis tenuis | reverse complement strand
AATGATTTCAGTTTCACAGAAAATTGACCAATGTGTTGGCCTGTCTGGTCCTCTACATCACAGTCTGAAGAGCAACACATTTCAAAGAGACCACAAAAGATAATAACACATTTGGAACATTTATTTTTCTTAATGCTACTTAATGTTGGGGTTGCTATTTGGCAAGTCGTTAACGTGTGTGTGTGTGTGTGTGTGTGTGTGTGTGTGTGTGTGTGTGTGTGTGTGTATGTGTGACAGGTAGAGTTGGAAGGTCTAACAGGCCACATTGAGTTCAACAGCAAAGGCCAGAGGTCCAACTACGCTCTGAGGATCATGCAGAATGGAAAGGACGGCCTCAGGCAGGTAAAGTACTCCTCACGTTTCATCAGGCGAGGAAGATTATTTCCCTCGTTGCCTCGCGCAGCCTATTCCGGCTTCGCTCGTTAGGCCCGAGAATTCATTATGGCGGCAGTGTGTTTGTCTGAGCCGTCTGCTATGAGCCTGTGCCACCGCTCGCCTGTTCATGGAAGCGCAGACGACTGGCTGCTAAACAACTCACTCCAAAGCAGTCAGTGTCGCTCCACCGTCTGCCCCCCACTGGGCCGCTGGTGGGCCGAGCTGCCCGAGTCTCTGCTGACCCCAGACTCATGCGTCTGACACACAGCTGGAGGTGAACGCAGCGCTGCTGGCTTGGCGAGGCTGCGGTGGTGGAAGGCTTGAGATCACGGTGATGACGCTGTGATAAACTGGAATACGCTGCTGATACAAACCAAGACAGGTTTCTGCCTAGACTTGACTTTCCTAAAGAGAGAAGATTTTTTTTTTGCATGACTATTCTGAAAATACATTTATGTATGTAAAAAAGGAAGTGGCTATAATTTATTAAAGCTCCCAAAATGTTCTAAATGTGAAAGAAAAAAGTACTGGGTTGATTTGTGCTAAGTCTATATCTTAGCCATAAATCACAAGTTGAAGTTCTGCTGGTCTCAGCCCTGCAGCCCTGCAGGATCATTCTCAGTTTCCAGGTCTGTGAGTCAGGTTTTAGTCAGGTTTAGTTTTTTGCCAAGAACATTTTCATAGCAGCAGGGGGGGGGGGGGGGGGGGGGGCGACTCCTGTCAAGGGATTTTCCTCCTTATCAAGACATCTCCAATAGTCTAATGGGAGAGTTTCAAAGCCCCTGTGATAGACTTGGGCCCGTTGCAGCATAAACACTGGGTGTGCTGTGCCTTCACGCTGGCACTGAAAAGATGTGGTGATCAGCGTTACACGATAGTGCTGCTGGCCCAGCTTGTATTGATGCTGCTTCAGGTGGGAGCCAGGACCGACCGGGGCACTCAGCACCGAGCTCAGCTAATGGGCTCCCTCTACTTCCTCACAAGCCATCGCCATGGGACAGCAGACCCATGAGTCTGAACATCAGAACCAGGCCTTTCAACGTCACAGTGTCTGGCTGGGAAAGCGGCTGCAGAGCTGAAGTGAGCTGTGTTTGCATTATGCGGGCTGCTGGAGTGGCCTTCATCCCCATGGCTCCAGTGGAGCTGCTCCTCGCGGGGCAGTAGATGGTGGCTCCAGTGGAGCTGCTCCTCGCGGGGCAGTAGATGGTGGCTCCAGTGGAGCTGCTCCTCGCGGGGCAGTAGATGGTGGCTCCAGTGGAGCTGCTCCTCGCGGGGCAGTAGATGGTGGCTCCAGTGGAGCTGCTCCTTCGCGGGGCAGTAGATGGTGGCTCCAGTGGAGCTGCTCCTCGCGGGGCAGTAGATGGTGGCTCCAGTGGAGCTGCTCCTCGCGGGGCAGTAGATGGTGGCTCCAGTGGAGCTGCTCCTCTTGGGGCAGTAGATGGTGGCTCCAGTGGAGCTGCTCCTCGCGGGGCAGTAGATGGTGGCTCCAGTGGAGCTGCTCCTCGCGGGGCAGTAGATGGTGGCTCCAGTGGAGCTGCTCCTCGCGGGGCAGTAGATGGTGGCTCCAGTGGAGCTGCTCCTCGCGGGGCAGTAGATGGTGGCTCCAGTGGAGCTGCTCCTTCGCGGGGCAGTAGATGGTGGCTCGAGTGGAGCTGCTCCTTCGCGGGGCAGTAGATGGTGGCTCCAGTGGAGCTGCTCCTCTTGGGGCAGTAGATGGTGGCTCCAGTGGAGCTGCTCCTCGCGGGGCAGTAGATGGTGGCTCCAGTGGAGCTGCTCCTCGCGGGGCAGTAGATGGTGGCTCCAGTGGAGCTGCTCCTCGCGGGGCAGTAGATGGTGGCTCCAGTGGAGCTGCCTCTCGCGGGGCAGTAGATGGTGGCTCCAGTGGAGCTGCTCCTTCGCGGGGCAGTAGATGGTGGCTCCAGTGGAGCTGCTCCTTCGCGGGGCAGTAGATGGTGGCTCCAGTGGAGCTGCTCCTCGCGGGGCAGTAGATGGTGGCTCCGAGGCAGGGGAGGTGTGTACTGGAGGGTCTGTGAGTGAGTAGTGATACACATACACATACACAAACATTAACACATGTTGTTTCAGAAATATACAAATATGATCAGTTCAATGTTGAATTGATCCA
>JAXIVH010000040.1:740575-745575 GCA_036785325.1 Urophycis tenuis | reverse complement strand
AAAGTGATGGTTCGGAGTGAAATTCACCCTGAGGTAATTTACACCAATAGTCATGCTAAATACCCCCTCGGATGCATTTTTAGCGACGGTGAATATTTATCAAGTTTAGGGTTATCAGCCGAAAGACTTCGTACTGGAGTGATGGTACAGTTAGTACATGTCATCAATGACTCTACTAATAATGCATGGATTGTTACCCAACTTCTGTAGTAGTCCATATATGGTCTGTACTCACAAAACGAGGCATTTTAAAGTTTGTAAATACACCAGGAGTTTATTTAAAAGAGCACTTTTCGGATAGCTTCAACTCTCTGTTGCTAAGGCTACCGCTGCGTCGACGTCACTTCCTTGTTTTGGGATACGTTCGTAAAAGTCCTCTTCAAAACTCACAAGTGTAAGGAAAAAGTTAGTGAAATCAACACTTGTTAAGTGTAGAGTGTCTAGTGTTAAGCATAGTGTTCAGTGTTAAGTGTAGAATGTCTAGTGTTAAGCATAGTGTTCAGTATTAAGTGTAGAGTGTCTAGTGTTAAGTGTAGTGTCTAGTGTTAAGCGTAGTGTTCAGTGTTAAGTGTAGAGTGTCTAGTGTTAAGCGTAGTGTTCAGTGTTAAGTGTAGTGTCTAGTGTTAAGCGTAGTGTTCAGTGTTAAGCGTAGTGTTCAGTGATAAGGGTAGAGTGTCTAGTGTTAAGTGTAGTGTCTAGTGTTAGGTGTAGAGTGTCTAGTGTTAAGTGTCTAGTGTTAAGTTTAGAGTGTCTAGTTTTAAGTGTAGTGACTAGTGTTAAGTGCAGTGTCTAGTGTTAAGTTTAGTGTCTAGTGTTCAGTGTAGAGTGTCTAGTGTAAAGTGTAGAGTGTCTAGTGTTAAGTGTAGAGTGTCTAGTGTTAAGTGTAGAGTGTCTAGTGTTAGGTGTAGAGTGTCTAGTGTTAAGTGTAGTGTCTCGTGTTAAGTGTCAGGTGTTAAGTGTAGAGTGTCTAGTGTTAGGTGAAGAGTGTCTAGTGTTAAGTGTCTAATGTTAAGTGTAGTGTCTAATGTTAAGCGTAGTGTTCAGTGTTAAGTGCATAGTGTCTAGTGTTAAGCTTAGTGTTCAGTGTTAAGTGCAGAGTGTCAAGTGTTAAGTGTAGTGTTCAGTGTTAAGTGTAGAGTGTCTAGTGTTAAGCTAAGTGTCTAGTGTTAAATGTAGTGTCTAGTGCTAAGCGTAGTGATCAGTGTTAAGTGTAGAGTGTCCAGTGTTAAGCATAGTGTTCAGTGTTAAGTGTAGAATGTCTAGTGTTAAGCGTAGTGTTCAGTTTAAGTGTAGAGTAGTGTCTAGTGTTAAGTCTAGAATGTCTAGTGTTAAGCGTAGTGTTCAGTGTTAAGTGTAGAGTGTCTAGTGTTAAGTGTAGTGTCTAGTGTTAAGCGTAGTGTTAAGTGTAGAGTGTCTAGTGTTAAGTGTAGTGTCTAGTGTTAAGTGTAGTGTTCAGTGTTAAGTGTAGTGTCTAGTATTAAGTGTAGAGTGTCTAGTGTTAACTGTAGTGTCTAGTGTTAAGTGTAGTGTTCAGTGTTAAGTGTAGAGTGCAATCTTTTCTGTCCTCATCACTATCTGCGTACGAGAGGGAACTCGTTTTTACAACACCCTTACACATGCACTTACAGACACACACACACACACACACACACACACACACACACACACACACACACACAAACACACACACTGATACATGTGTGCATGCATCTACACACACACACACACACACACACACACACACACACACACACACACACACACACACACACACACACACACACAAACACACACACTGATACATGTGTGCATGCATCTACACAGACACACACACACACACACACACACACACACACACACACACACACACACACACACACACACACACACACACACACACACACACACAAACACACACACACACACACACAAACACACACACTGATACATGTGTGCATGCATCTACACAGACACACACACACACACACACACACACACACACACATACACACACACACACACACACACACACACACACACACAAACACACACACACACACACACACACACACACACACACACACACACACGCCTACACATTTAGCAGACCTCAATTTACATGAAGTGCTCTGAGTTACTTTGTTATTTACACAATGCTTCCTGTAGCTAAAGGCTCCATGGGTGTGTTCACTTTGCCTCTCATTGCTGATGTGTTTATTTCCTGTCAGAGCCACGCCACTGTTTATTACAGCAATCTGCCATTCTCTCCCCACTCTTCATCATCCACCCTCCTCCTGCCTCCTGTACGGACAGCGCCACTGCAGATACACACACACACACACACACACACATTTACAGACACACACACACACACACACACACACACACACACATTTACAGACACACACACACACACACACACACACACACACACACACACACACATACACACACACACACACACACATTTACAGACACACACACACACACACACACACACACACATACACACACACACACACACACACACACACACACACACACACACATACACACACACACACACACACACACCCACCCACACTCACAGATATAACACACACACCCACACACGCACAAACACACACACACACACACACACACACACACACACACACACACACACAAACACTCACACACTCACAACACATACACCCACACCCACACACACACACACACACATACACACACAAACACGAATACACACACACACACACACACACACACACACACACATACACACACACACCCACACGCACAAACACACACACACACACACTCCCACACACACCCTAAATGGAAAGGAGTTGGTGGTGGGAGGTGGAGGAGAGAGATAGTTCATGTAAAGGAGGTGGTGGAAGTTGGAATAGTGAGACAGTAAATTTAAAGATGGTGGTGGGAGGTGGAGTAGTGAGACAGTAAATGTAAAGGAGGTGCTGGGAGGTGGAGTGCATGGGTCCCTCTCCTCCTCTCATCTTGAAGGGTGTTATCATCCAGAAACCTCCAGTGGTGGTGATGATGATGGTGGTGGTGAGCTCAGTGTTCCTGCATTCCTTCCCCCTCAGGCTCCAGCAGGGCTGAGTGGTGCAAATGCTGAACTATTGGAGATGCTACATGTTAGAGGTGATACCATGGTGGTGGTGCAATTAGTGACACTATGGTGGTGGTGCTAGTAGTGACACCATAGTGGTGGTGGTGGTGCAATTAGTGACACCATAGTGGTGGTGGTGCAATTAGTGACAACCATAGTGGTGGTGCTAGTAGTGACACCATAGTGGTGGTGGTGCAATGATTGGCACCATAGTGGTGGTGCTAGTTGTGACATCATCATGGTGGGTGGTGCCTATTAGTGACACCCTAGTGGTGGTGTTGGACACTCTACGTATAGTAGAGTGTTAGAATATATAAATATATAATATAAACCTATGTAATACAATATACAAAAATATACATAAAGAAATGAAAATATACATTAATGTACATACATCAAGGCATACACTAAGAGGTAATAGCATACACAAGGATGTAGTATGTCGGATTTTATGTAAGACCAGTTGTGCAGAGAGATGACCAGTTATGTAGTGAAATGAAATTACAGTGAAATTACAGTGAAATGAGATTACAGTTATGCAATATTGATGGATAACCTGTAATGCAGATGAAAGTGACAAATCGTATAGTTTGATAACCACAAGCAGGAATGATTTCATGATTTCATCATAGTGGTGGTGCTAGTAGTGACACCATCATGGTGGTGGTGCTAGTAGTGACACCATGGTGGTGTACGTGTAGTGAATAAATGACTCCCTGTGTCCCCTGTAGTGAATGATGACTCCCCGTGTCCCTGTAATGAATGAATGACTCCCGTGTCCCTGTAGTGAATGAATGACTCCCCGTGTCCCTGTAATGAATGAATGACTCCCGTGTCCCTGTAGTGAATGAATGACTCCCGTGTCCCTGTAGTGAATGAATGACTCCTGTGTCCCCTGTAGTGAATGAATGACTCCCCGTGTCCCTTGTAATGAATGAATGACTCCCGTGTCCTCTAGTGAATGAATGACTCCGTGTCCCTGTAGTGAATGAATGACTCCCGTGTCCCTGTAGTGAATGAATGACTCCCCGTGTCCCTGTAGTGAATGAATGACTCCCGTGTCCCTGTAGTGAATGAATGACTCCCGTGTCCCTGTAGTGAATGAATGACTCCCGTGTCCCTGTAGTGAATGAATGACTCCCGTGTCCCTGTAGTGAATGAATGACTCCCCCATGTCCCTCTAGTGAATGAATGACTCCCCCAATGTCCCTCTAGTGAATGAATGACTCCCCATGTCCCCGTAGTAAAAGAATGACTCCCGTGTCCCTGTAGTGAACGTCTGGCCTGTAGTGAGCATCTAGCCTGTAGTGAACGTCTGGCCTGTAGTGAGCGTCTGGCCTGTAGTGAGCATCTAGCCTGTAGTGAACATCTGGCCTGTAGTGAACGTCTGGCCTGTAGTGAGCGTCTGGCCTGTAGTGAACGTCTGGCCCTGTAGTGAGCGTCTGGCCTGTAGTGAACGTCTGCCTGTAGTGAGCATCTAGCCTGTAGTGAGCGTCTGGCCTGTAGTGAACGTCTGGCTTGTAGTGAGCGTCTGGCCTGTAGTGAACGTCTGGCCTGTAGTGAGCATCTAGCCTGTAGTGAGCGTCTGGCCTGTAGTGAACGTCTGGCCTGTAGTGAATGTCTGGTGTGGCTTCTTGTTTCCGTTCTGCTCATAATGCTTCGTGCTTCCTACTCATTGCTGTTCTAGTTCCACTTGTCTGATGATTTTCTCTCTATATTCGGCTGAACTGAAAATGTGCATCCGAAAGAAAAAGTGTTCCACAAAAAGTTATTTTGATAAAAGCCATTTCCACTAACTGAATCTCATTATGGGAGAGTTCCAGCAGGAACCCCGTCTCTCTGCCCTTGCAGGATTTCCATGCAGTGGATT